>JARHVA010003441.1:1860000-1986337 GCA_037957365.1 Torreya grandis
TGGTGTTTAAAAGACTTTTGTAAACAACTTTTTGTCATTTGAAAGTTTCAACACAGGCCAAACTTCAATCACACTTTAAATAGTTTGAAAAAAAATAAAAACCACATTTAGGCTTAAAGATCCTAAGATAAATTTTATTTTTGTTCTTTTTTACAAAATCACTTAGTTAGTTTCATTTCTTAAAATAGTTTCATTTTAATAAATCAATGTGTAGATGCTCTCTCCTATCCCCCTTAAGGAACTTGGGTGACTAAAAACACATTATTTTACTTGTTTTATTGAGTCAAAATTGAATAAATATTGTGTATGATCTCCTCTTGTCCCTTAGGACTTGGGTGATTTAGAAATGACCTAGTTACTCCATTTTTTTGGCTTGTGGGTGGGATTTCATTGCCTCCTCATGGGCTTTTTAGGTGGACTTTGAGCTGGGGTTTCATCTTATAGCATTTTTATAACCCAAATTATCTAATGGTTTATACAAATTTAGCATGTTAAATGAATGAGATGGTGGTTGATCGATTAACCTAACTAGATATAAGAGGACTCAAGTCAAGCAACAGTCTAGACATCAGACTTCACTTAGCAATACATGGTTAAATTCATTGTGTAACAAGACCCTTACATAAAAATCTAGGTGGTTTGAATCCATTGATAGATATTTATTGTGACCAAATATTTTAGGCACTTGTGGACCATCTAGAAATTCAATTAAAAAAATTAGATTAACTAACCCCACTTATCATGGATTATCATACTAAATGTTGAGTTGCTTAAGCATTCTAAGTTCCTTATCACATATTAGTTTTTGAGAGACAGATGGGGGATTAAAAAACTCTACTTACATGTTCTCTTTATTTTTGGATTAATAATTGATTCCTTTCAATATTGATATATCGATGGAAGTTTTGATGGATACGATGCACACCTTATGTCAATTTAGCATAAGAGCATGCACTTAGGTGCTTCTTCTTTTTTACTTGTATATTGCGTCTAAAATAACTTTGCCAAATAAAATGAATCATATCGTCAAACAAACACATGTCACCCACACTACTTTTCACAAAGAAGTGTTACATTGCCAAAATTGCTCCAAACTATTTGCCTTATTTAAAATGAGATAAAAACTATTTATGCCTTTGATTTTAGTAGCATTGTTACACAAGTCATTTTTTATAGATAAATTAGAGTTATTCTCAACCAAGTTTCAAATATCCTAAAAGTGTGGAGTCTATTTTAAATCTACCATGGTTATGCCATCCACATAGAAGGACTATTTTGAATAATTTGGACTTATACCCACTAAAGTGGATTGGAGAAAATTTTATCTAAAAGTAATTTTTATATATTTCAAATAAATTAGACTGTTGAAAACCATTTGGGCATAGATCATGTCAAATAAATTAGACTATTTTAAATAATTTTAACTTATACCCACTAAAATGGAGTGGAGAATGTTTTCTCCAAAAATAATTTTTCTATATTCCAAATAAATTGGACTATTTTGAATAATTTGGACTTATACCCACTAAAGTGGAGTGAAAAATATTTTCTTCCAAAATATTTTTTCTATATTCCAAATAAATTGGATTGTTTCAACCCATTTGGGCATACACACTTATAATAAACTAGACTATTTAGATTAATTTGGACTTATACCCACTAAAGTGGAGTGGAGAATATTTTATCCAAAAATAATTTTTATATATTCTATGTCAATTAGATTGTTTCAAACCATTTAATAATAGATCATTTCAAATAAATTAGACTCTTTCAAATAATTTGGACTTATACCCACTAAAGTGGAGCATAGAATATTTTCTTTATAAATATTTTTCTATATTCCAAATAGTTTGGATTGTTTCAAACCATTTGGGCACAAATCATTTTGAATAAATTGGATTGTTTCAAATATTTTGGGCTTATACATAATTAAGTGGACCAAAAAAAAAATTATCTAAGAATAATTCTTCTATATTTCAAATAAATTGGAGTATTTCAAACCATTTATAAATAAATCCTTTCAAATAATTTGCACTTATACCTAATTAAGTGGAGTGGAGAGAATTTTCTCCTAGAATAAGTTATATTCAAATTATTTGGACTATTCATGCTCTTCAAAGAGTTCTTTAAAGACACTTTGCACCTTACTGGGACATGCAAGACATTTTTGGGCCTTCAAGCTAATTTATCCTTCAATGTAGCTTCTATTATTGGGACACCTGGCACCATTTTATTAGACCTCTACCCATAACTCAATGAGATAGTCCTATAGACTTGAAGTCTTGAAGTCTAGTAATAAGTGGACTAATCCATGAAGTATTTAATTAACTAGTTTCATTTTTGTCCCTCACCACTAGACTTAGCCCTAACCTTGAGCACTCAAAAAATGGTACTTTCAAGTTATCACAAGGCCCTTCAATTTATCTAAAATATGAATAAGAGGAAGAAAACTTGTCTGTAGGTAGTCAGTGCATTTAAAGATGAGGAAGAAAACTCATGAATAGGTAGTCTGTACATTTAAGTAGGTTGTGAAGATAAAATTAGGTGCCAAAAATTATAAAATGAAGGGGATGAACAATGCCAAAATATTATAGACTTCAGCCAACAAGAGTATTCTACTATATATTCTTGATATACTATCATGCATAAAAATCAAGACCCAGATTTTGATAAAATAAAGCAATCAAATAATGCAGATTACAAGTATAGTCATGGATAAGAGCTAGTTGTTGATCCCACTCATAGATGTGCAGAAGGACTAAATGGGGATTGGTCTTAGTATTTGATAAACCAAATAAAATGACCTAGATCCCTTCAAATTTTTGAAAATAGTTGAAGTTACACTCTTTTCCCTAGTAGAACAACCAAGTGTACAAGCAAGAGCTCTTACACTTTAACATCAACTTCTATGTTTTGATGTAGAGAGGCTAATCATGTTACTTGCATTCGAGTAGCTATATGAGGTCATGCTTACCTTGTTAATAAGATAAAACCAAGGGATATTCATTTATCCTAAGGTATCACTATCTAAATCAATGTGTCGACCATAGTGAGAGCCATAGGCCTCTTGAATCATGGAAAATCCTTATTGCCATACAAGTCCACCACTCGCCAATTCATCTATTTATTTAAGATAAGTTTCCCACTTGGGAAAGAAAAGGAACCCAAATTGATTCTATTGAGGACATTATAGTTCACATTTTGGTAGAGTGTATAACAATGAGGTTTTGGTAGATAATGAATCCATAATTTTTTCAAATTTTTTAAATCACCAGATTACTTAGATACACATTTATGGTAATATTTTATACATTGGTACTAATATTATACCCAAATTTCAGATTGAGACTTATATGAGGAGGATATGCCATGCAAGGGCACCTAAAATTAAAAAAATAAAATCAATTTATATATTTTAAACATTATTATGGATTTTTATGGACTATTATAGACTATTATCATGCCAATGTATTGCAATAATTGGTTCAACTTTGGAAGATTGAGTTGATTAAATCTATCAATCTTACCAAATTTATAAGCTAGATTAAATACATATAAATTCAATAGACTTATAGGTTGGATTTTAGGATTTTATTAAATCATCCAATCTCACTAGATATATAGTATGGGTTGATTAAATCACTCACACTCACTAGATTATGCACATGTTTGGGTTTCATTATTCAGATGAAAAAAACTCAATGGTAATGTTGAAATTCACATTTACACTAAGTTTAGGGTCATGTTGTCATCCAATATCTATATATTTACACTTATAAGTTAATATTTTCCATAATCTTAACTTCAATGCATCATAATGAAGCATATTTTAAATCAAATTTCCAAAATGCAAGATGGTTGCATCGACACATAGGTGTACTCCTAACCTTTCTCTCTTTACTTTGAATCATCTCAAATTATTTCAATTTCAGATTATATACCCTAATTATATATTATAACATGCTCTTGGTTACAAATTTTTCACTAGTAAAGAACTCAAGGTGGTCTCATGTAAAGACAAGGTGTGTTTACACAACAAGGTATGTCTCTTTCCTCTAACCAATAACTTCATTTTCATGCATTAATATATTAAAGTGGGGAGAATGTAGATACTAAAATTGAATATCTAACATCTTTGGCTTATACATTTGGAAAATATCAATCAAATACTCTACCCTTCAATCCTAGAGCTTCCTGATAACAAAAGGCTTGCTTACACTATTTATTTGTGCCTAAATGATTATCTCTTAGCCTAACCCATGTTATTATGAATAATTCAACATGATATACTGTGATTTTTTTAAAAATATTCTATTTATCCTTCACTACTAATTTTGGACTTTTACTTATTTTTTAACTTCTTGGATAGTTTCAACTATCATCAGACACCAATATAAATGTAGATGTCTAAGTTCCTACCAAGTGTCTAGTCACAAAATGTCATCCAATTTGAAAAAATAACCTATCTTATTGGTTTTCCTAAGTGTATTATTGAAACATATTTTTTGATAGCATGATACACACACACACACACAAGACCATACCTCATTCGTTACTCACCTATAAACACCTACAACTCACAAGGAAACTTATTAAAAAACATTCAATTTATTATTAAATTGTGAAAATCTACCTAATTATCTCTATTTATAAATAGAATATATGAGATATCATAGAAAAGGTCTGAAGTAACCTAAGAGTATACCCTAAGTGATAATTTATAAGTTATAAGTGAGGTCATTTCATGCATTATCACTTAGGAAATTTTACCATTGTTAGCACATGCTCCCAGACATAGGGGAAAACTAAATCACTCAAAGGCCTTGTTCAGAGTATTGGCTATGTAGGTAGTGCTTAGTGACATGGGGTCATTGAGATTAGTTTGAAACCATGATCCCACTAACCCATTTTTCCCACAAGTTATTTAAAGAATGAGGAAGGGTGAAGAAATCGGATTTGATAAAATTAAAAAGATAAAAGTCTTATCTACATGATATGAATATATCAAAATAAAGGCAAAAAAAACCATAACAATAAAGTTATTTGCATCAAGATCCAATGATCATTCCATATTTGATCCTTATGATAGATCTAGACACCTGCATTGATGCAACTATCTAGATTATGTGGAAGTGTCAAGTGCCAATAAAATAATATTTACAAAATATGATGACTATGCTAGTACATTATTCCAATCCACTCTCAACCTGTTCATACTCATACCTATAAAAACACAGTAATATAACTAAGTACCATTATTTATATTTAATTTCAATATCTTTCATTAGTTATATTTTACTATGTTTATCCATGTTTCAAATTATATAAATTTTAAGGACTATTTGTTTGAGTTATCCATTAACTTTTCTTCTTGTTCTATTAGTCTATCAGCCTTGTGCTTAGTCTATCATGTTGGGATTAAATTGAAAATGAGATACATAGTTTGTGATAGTTATTTGGTGTTTTCCAAATCCATAATGTATTGTTTTTTTTAGTGACATACTAGGTTGAAAATAAAGAATTATAAAATAAACATATTTTTTGATAAATTAGGAAAGTGAAGGTATAATAAGATCATAAACTAGTCAACAAACCATTCATAGGTATATAAGTTTTAGAAACCTTACATATGTTATACTTGGTGGAATAGAGATAGACCTAATGTGTAAATATTTCAAGCATAGTGAACATATGTAGAGCATGATTATGTTAAATAGGATTCAGATTTCAATTTATATTTTATGATTAATACACATTCAACCTCCACAATAATTTTTCATATCTAGAATCTAAAATTTTGTTACAACAGCAAGGTGTGATTATTTATTATACTTTATACTTATGTTTCATAGCCTAGTTCATTTATCACTTTGTCTTGTTACTATTATTATCCCATTGGGTATATCTATTAATTACAAATTATTCCTTAGTTTTAATAACACATGAAATAGGAAAAACTATAGGTTTGGAAAATATAAATTTTAAATTTCATTACAATTTTTTATTCCTTAGTTTTATCAAAACCATAATTACATTAAATAATAGGATTGTAAAATATTAATATAAAATTTACAATGAACCCCTATAGATATCACAATTGTAGCACACAAGTAAGCACATTAGGGTTTAATGAATTCCTAAAATTTTAAATAACTTAGGGATTATGATCATGCAAGTCACAAGAATGAAAGTATGGATTTGATATCTAGGAGCATGAGATGAAAATAACCATATGATAATTTGAGATATAGAACGATGTATAGGGTTTATATAACCATAAGAGGTGTAAAAAATGTAAATTTACCTAAATTTAACATTAATAAATTGATCAAAAAATATGCAACCCAAATAATCTTACTACATTTAATTAATAATCAAAACAAATGAAAAATATAGTGACAAATCCTAATTATTTTTCTAAATATATTTTAAGGAAAACACATAGGTTTTAATCTATATCTTGAATAATTCTAATTTCAAACCCTAAATATAAACTTGAAAAGGTATTCCCAAAAATTCAAACACCCTCGAGTAGAATTCTATATCCAATCATGAAATTGTGTACATATCATTGGCAACACATCATAAAATCACTTGGAGTATTTTAAATACTTCATAATATCTATAAGAGTGTCTCATAATTCAAACCAGTGATAGGATAAAATAAAAACTAATAATATATAAAATAAAAACTAATAAATTCATTAGGGACATTTTCAGGTTTCTACAATAGAATATTTCTTTAATATTTTCATTATTTTAAGATATTGATTTTTTATTTGTAATTTTATATAAAAAATAATTCTGTCAACCATTCTTTCTTGAGACTAATTCTTCCTTCTCTCTTGTTACAATAACACATTAACTTTAGTATCTCATTTGTTATTTCTATGGTTGTTGAAGTAGATGACTACACTCTTATAATATTCATAAAGGATGTCTTGCACTATGGTTTCAAAACCTTATAAATAAATCTATAGATTTAAGATCTAAGATAATTACATGCAAACAAACATGTGAAAATTTGAGATCTATCACAATGTCTAGGTTATATATAGCCATGGGAGGTGTAATCAATGTAATTTTTCCAAAATGTAATATTAAGCAATAGAATACAATAAAAGTAACATAAAAATAATAATTAAATTTAATTAAGACTCACAACACATGCAAAATATACTAAAAAATACTAATTAGTTATTTAAAAAATGGAATAAAAACATATAGGTTTTCAATACATATCTTGAATAAGTCGATGCCACATAGTTTTCTTCTAAATCTACAATTTAAAATATATGCCCAAAAATCTTAACAAACTCACCCAAAAATATATATCTAATCATGATATGATTTAATTACATTAATAACACATATTAAAAGACATAAGAGCATTTTAAACACTTCATAAAATCTCCATAGTGTCTAATGTTTCAAAAAGGTGGAAGTTAGGGACTAAAAAAATTGAATGTGTTCTTCTAGTTCTAATATTTTAGTTATTCATTAGGATATTCCCATTTTCATGAATAAAATATACCTTCATAAAAATAAATTTATTAATTATAATGCACTTAAAAAATATAGATCTTAAGGGACACAAGGTGATCCATAGAGGTGTGCATTATTCCTAGTAAATAGTATAACTATATTTTTGTTTTACATGCCCCTAAAGGGTATAAATCATAATATAAACAATGTAAAAAAAATTACATACAAAAAATTATTTCATGATATAAATTTCAAATATAAATCCTTAGATTGTGTGCCAAAAGTGCTCCACGGGACATGTTAGCTGAAGAAAATGATAAACTCTAATGATTATTTGATATCTTTTGAATGCTTGAGTGCTCAATAAAAAGTTAATAATTACATGTGTATTTCTTATTTTTTGATGAAATAAAATTATTATGTATTTATAGACATTTTAGTTGAAATAACAATCATGTTGGAATGAAAATTAACATCAAATGATTAGAAGTGAAAAATGAGGGATAATGGGGACAAGTGCACTATGACTTAGTATAATGGCATGAGTTAGTATAGTAGGGTATCAAACAATGCTAAAGTAAAAAATATTATTTGTGATAAAATAAGTGTCATATGTTTAAATAACATATACACATTTTTTTCAAAAGGAAAACACAATGTTTACTTATTGATGGTGATGAATTTGGTAGCCAAGGTTTCTCTTAAGAGATATCTTGATAGTTTTCTCATAAGAAGTACTTCTCATATCTCTCGGTTGATACCTTGAGAGATATATTTTATTTTTTTTAAAAAAAATTATATAATTTATTGGTTTTTAAATCACATCAATTTATATGAAATCAGTATGACCCTATAGACACCTTTGAGACATGTAGTTGAATAGGAAATGTGTAAATGTTAATTTAATATATTGGACTTTGATATAAGTGGTGGGGTTTAAAAACATTTAGTTTAATTTTAAGATTTATTTTTAGGGAGATATCCTAAATATATTTATTTTAACTTAATTATTATTGTGGGTTTGGATTCTGAGCTATCTCTCAAGAGATACTTGGAGATCACATTTTATAAAATTTAGATAGTATATGTTAGTTTTGAAATCATGAAAATTTGATTTAAGGGTCATGTTTTTAAAACATATAATTTTTATTCTAGATGTATTACATAGGAGGTACCTTAAAAATATTAATTACAGTTTACTTTATGGTGTGTGATTTTGAGTGCCAAGGCATATCTTGAGATATTCTTCGAATGTTATTTCTTGGGAGATACTCTGAGAGATATCTTACATTTAAAAAAAATGGATCTATGCAATGGATTTGAAATTATGTCAATATGGTATAAGGTATAGGTTTTAAAATATATGATTTTGATGCAAGAGATAGTATATACCTTAAAATTAGTTCCATTTATGTGTTGATGGTGTTGGATCCAAGGGCCAAATTATGTCTTGAGAGTTACCTTGAGAGGTATATTATTTTATAAAATTTGGGTATAAGATGTTGTATATGAAGTCATGTCAAATTGATATAACGGGTAAGTTTAGAAAAAATATAATTTAAATTATTATATTATAATTTCCAATTGATATAAGGTGTGGGTTTGTGAAACATATAATTTAAATTCAACTATTATAATCTAAGATATACCTTGAAGGTAGTACTATTTAATTTTTGACAATGATTAATTTGATGACATAATTATATTTAAAAAAATACTTTGATAGGTATCTCTTAGATGACTTAGATGTCACTTTAAGATGTCTATTTTGAAGTTATTCAAAACACCTTCAAGGATATATCTTGAAGGTATTACAAGACCTTTAAGGTATATCCTAGGATATATCTTTAAGGTATTACAAGGACTACTGAGGAGATACATTGAAAATACCTTATAGGTATTATAAAAACCTTCAATTATATACATTGAAAGTCATTGCCACACTTAAATTTATATTTTTGAATGTCCTAAGGTATCTCCTAGGATATACCTTTAAGGTATTACATGGACCTAAGGTATCTTCTAGGAGATACCTTGAAGGGAATTTTAATACATTTAAGGTATCACTTGAAGGTATTTTTAATACCTTCAAGGTATTTCATCTAAGGTATTTATAATAAATTCAAGGTATATCATAAGAGATACCTTAAAGGTGTCTCCTTGAAGGCCCTTGTAATACCTCCAAAATATCATGCAAGATATACGCTTAAGGTCCTTGTAATACCTTCAAGGTATCTCCTAGGAGATAGATTGAAGGAGATACCTTAGGTACATATTATACCTTAATGGTATCTTCTTGAAGGTCCTTTTAAAAAATTCAAAGTATATCCTAAAATAAACCTTGAAAGTATCTCCTCTAATTCCCTTGTAATACCTTCAAGATATAACCTAGGATATACCCTTAAGGTCCTTGCAGTACCTTCAAGGTATCTCCTAAGAAATACCTTGAAAGTACTATGAGGCCACTCAAGGAATCTATTAAGAAACACCTTGAAGGTATCTCATAAGAGATACCTTATAGTACCTTCAAGGGTAGCTTCAAGGTATATCCAAGGAGATACATTATAATACATTAAGGGTACCTTGAAGGTATCTCCTAGTAATTACCTTCAAGTTACCATTAAAGTATGACAAGCCTATCATAGCCTAAGAGGATCTATGAATAATGAGATGTCATCACATGTTTACTATTAGTATTAACCCTCCCTAGATCAGTCAGACCTATCAGGGCCTAAGAAGATCTATGACCAATGAAATACTAACATGTGTCCACTATGCCATTCCTAGCTCTCATTGGACCTATTAGAACTATTATGGCTTGAGAGAGTTTCGGAGCCAATCAAAGGCCACCATGTGTCCCTAATGATGTTAACATTCATCAAGCCTAAATTTGAAAGTCATATTTTTGTTACTAGACCATCACCCAAGGTCCATGATGAATCAAAAGCCTCCATGTGTCCCCGATGACATCAACATTGATTGAGCTTAAATTTTATGGTCATCTTCATATCAAATCTATTATGTGAAACAAAATTTCTAAGGCTCATACTAGGAGAGGAAGAAAACTCAAAATAATAAATGGGAGGAGTTGACATAGTCCATGTGTTAGGGATGCATTTACTTAAGATAATTAGTAGGTGTCATTCTAATTTGACCCATTATTTACTTGACTCATCAAACCCAACATCATAAAATTAAAGGAGCTTGAGATCCTAGTAAGCATAGGTCAAAGTGTTAAGACCCAAAAGAGGAACTCATGTAATCAACTAAGGCATGAAACCTATTTTACCTTGAGTATAGATATCCTAATGGCTCACCACATGTCACCCATATAGGATTAGGTATCGATCAAAACATAGTTAATAATCTTTGAAGACCCAATCAATAATTTTCCACAAGACATCAATCTCCAAACAAGATCAATAACTAGGAAGGGCCCACACTGCAAAGTATAAATTCCCAATCATTGATTTCCTAAAGACTGTAAAAGAGCATGCATAGCCTGAAGGTGAAGAGAGTAAAACTAAAAGTGACAGTGTCCCCCTCAAATTTACAAGGAAATTTGTCAAATATTTTCATAGTTTTAGTGGAAGATGTGTTATTTTCTAAATTTGGAGTCAACTTTATGCTATTTCTCTCCTTAAATGTAATGATGCAATTGGTAGACCTTTATGTTTCTACACTATCAACATCATTTTGTTTTTAATCTAGTTTCAAATTCACAAATCTCTCTTATTGTTCCTCATTCTTCCCATCCTTAAAATTTAAAGGAGATGGCAGGGAATGCTTTGTTTGTATAATCTCAAGGATACAAATTTAATTTTTGTATCTATATTTAAATTTATAAATATATTTTTTATGCCATCAATGATAGATTCTTATATAATAGTAATATATTTTTCCAATGAGTAATATATAGGGTTCAAAAATAATTTTATATGTTTTTTATATTTCTCATAAAAATGAGAAAGAGATAAATCATATGTTGGTTTCGTTCTACTATCTTTATAGCAGATTTTTGCCTCAATTGAATTTATGGATGAATTCATTTCTACATCTTAATTTGCTTCATTTGCATTATGATGCTTAGGTCTAATAATCTCAATGATTTACATATCAAAATACATGTTGGTGTGATTTATTTCTATGTCCCATATGATTTCCACAACCTTTTTTATTGATGTTTCTTCTCTTCACATTCGTGACTATGTGCATCATGTGGTAGTCTTAAATTATTATCATTTTCATAGTTATGTTTCTCTCTTTTTCTTTTTTTTTTTTTAATTTCTTAATTTTGGAAGAAGACAAGAAAATAATAATAAGGGTGTGGTATAAATACCTGGTTAGTGATGCATGTGTAATATAGATGAATGTTGAGAACTCTTCTTTGGCTAGTAAGGAATAACCTACAAATAGGAAATCACTTACAAAGGGGATCATTATCAAGATAGTTAAGTGAACTACCTAGCATGAGCTAGATCCAAGAATCATACACTTACTAAGAGGATATCAATCCACTATTCATAATAATCAAGTTAAAAATAATAAAGTAAAGTACTTGCATCAGATAAATGAAATGCAATACAAGAAGAAAGTAGAATGCTTGTTAAAGAAAATGACTAAATCTATCAAAAGTAGGTCAATACTTGTGCTAAGGTGGGTGAAGTCAGGTTCAAAAAATTAGAAAAATGTATGTGAACAAGTAGGAAAACATAAATTAGGTTTGGTCAGGGGTAAGGGGTTGAAAATAACTTATTTTTGTTTTCTACCATAGTGATCATCAGTGGTTGGGTGAACCATCAATGGATAAGTTAACCATCAATGGTTGGGTAACCCTTAGTGGTTGGGGCTGATTTTTAGTGGTTGAGTAACCATCGAAGATTGCCTATGTGTTTCTAAAGGTTACTAAAAGAGAAGTTACATAATGGGTAAATGGTCAGATACGGATTTAGTTAAAGATATGGTAGAGAGGGAATAAGGTGTAGATAGGTTTGATCAGTTCAGGGAGGTTAGAAATCTAAAATAATAATGATAAAGTACTAATATACCTATAGGTTACTAGTTGGTTGATGGTTGAAAGCTGAAGCAATTTTTGTAGTGTAACAATATTTTGGCCTCAAAATTAAATTACGTAGAGGTTCAGGTCTCTTTTTTTGATGTTGAGTTGTTAAAGGAAGACTGGATGCTAGAGAGCTTGAATACCTATGTGCAAAAAGATTTGATATCTTAAACTTGGATCATTTTCACCTTCTACTCCCTTCCTTTCATAGGCAAAGAGGCATGGAGGATAGAAGGCTCCCTAGAGGGTGATGGTCGAGTGTTAAAAGGTAAAAGGGGTCAAAAAAGGTAGGTTAATGTTTAGGTTTGTATGTTCAATTTAGCTAACTGGGTGGTTAACTTAAACTCAAGGTCTGATAGGGGTTGTAAGGCATTTTTATAACTAGAACTATCATGTGTAGTTTTCTAGTGTTTACATTTTGCCCCTTTTTATTATGTAGCTTTAAATTAATATGCTATAGAACAAAAATGGATTGATGGTCAAGTTTTGATTGCCTTATGTATGGGAGGGGGTGTTACCCCTCAAACTAGGAGTTGAAGAGGTAAGACCAAAATCAAGTTAATATTTGATAAGCAATTAATGGTGAGTCACTAGGTGGTGACAAAAAGGGGTTAGGCATTTGAAATGCAAACATGTACACAAAATATGACTAAGTGTAATAGTCAAGATCATGCAAAAAGACTAAAGTTGCCAATGTTGGTAAAAATAAGGTTAGTTTTAGAAGAACAAGTGATAGGGTAACTAGTCTACAACATTGGTCATGGCTAATCAGGGGACTCTATAAATATTCTAGATAGGGTTGGCATTTTTATAAGTATTTCAGGTAAGAAGTGATCCCTTGAAAAACACAAATGGTCTAGTCATGCACTAGGTGCTGAAAATTCAAATTGTCAACATGGAAAAAATGGTCAATGTGGTCAAAAGGACTAATGCAAATTCATCACAAAATATAAAACTATTTAGGTAAAAAATGGCCAATGTTGAGGTGGACGTGGTCTAATGTTGGTCAGAGAAGGGTAATCTCCAAAAGGTTAAAATTTGGTATGGGGTATATTAGGTGATCTCCAAAATTGGGGCACTTAGGTTAGATGCCAAAAATGGTGTTTTTGTAAAAGGATGGGCTCTCCTAACCATCAATGGTCAAGGGTCCTAGGGTTAACTATTAATAATCACCCTGATCATCAATGTTTAGGGGGAAACCCTAAAAAACTATAGATAAATAGTGAAAAACAAAAATCATTTTCACTTTTGACAAGTTTAACCTCCATGATTTGTGCTTTGATGATTTATCGATTGTGCATTTGGTTGAGAGTGGCTGACTGAGTGTTTGACTAAGGTGTAGTTTATGGATTGGTCGAGCCTGTTTGTGTTTGTGATCAATGGGGACTAATGATGCAAGGTCGACAAGGGTGTGATCTAGTATCTAGACACAAGCTCTAACCTCAACAATGATTGAGGAATGAGGTAGGTGATATTTTGAAATTTTTAGTTGGTTGAGTAAGTTTGTTTGATGATTGAATTTATTGTAGATTTGATATGGTTATTTAGGGGTTTGCCTTAGGTTATCATTCTGGTAAAATAAGAAATTTTAACCCATGAAATTGAGTTTTAAGGGGGGTTTGAGGTTGAGGATAAGTGATAGGGAAGTGTTAGGTAGTGTTATTATTGAATTTTGTTGTTTTGATTTTTTTATGTGGGTAGGTCAAGTGTTTTTCTACCAATGATCACACACATTAAACATTAATTATTAGACCTAACCATCGACAGTCAGGTATGACCATCGATATTTGACAATCAAAGCAAGATGTTCCAAAACCATCAATGGTTATAAGGACCATCAATGATAGAGTATTTAGGAAAGGTGGGTTTAAATGATGTTGGAATGTTGAAAAAGGGGTTAAGGGTAATGAAAATAGCTAGGTAGGGTAGTGAAAATAGATAGGTAGGATAGTGAAAAATAATTAGGTAGGATAGATGTTAGTTTTGATGGTTTAGGTCAGTTGTAGGAGAATTTTAAGGGTAAATTTAGAGGTTTGTTTAAATTCTAGAGGTAATGTTGTAGATGTATTTGTTTTATTAGTTTAAAATATGTCAAAAAAGGTAGATGTAGGTTGGTATTGAGCTTGATTTTAAAAACTAAGTGTGCATGCTAATGTTATTGTTTTACAAGCATGAGATTAGATAAAAATGAGGGATTAGGTCCCAAGGATATTTACAGAGATCCATGATGGGATATCTATAGATGAGTGGAGGCATATAGATGAGGTTGGCCTTAGGGCCACAATTTCTTATCAATACCTACCACATGATGTGGCTATGATCATGTCTTTCATCGAGAGATTAGACCCAACCATGAACACATTTTTGTTATCAATTAGAGAGATTATCATCCTATTAGAGGATGTTCATAAGATTACATGGTTTCCCATTTAGGGAGATCTAATTTACCATATTGAGAGTGAGGAGAGGGATGACCATATAAAGATAATATATGGTGAGGATTAGGTCTATGTTAGGTGGGATTCTGGAAGCTTCAAATATAGGCCTTTATACTAGAGGGCTCCAGAGAACTGATGATTGATAACCATGATGATGATGTCAATGTCTTATTTTTATTTACCTAATTTGAGTAGTGTATGATTACCCTATCTATTGTTGGGAGTATTAATAGAGATGTTTCTAGGTAGGAGTATGTTCAAATAGGATCCTATTTTATTAGTGCATATTTATATGGATATCTAGGATTTCAAAAATCATAGGCGATATGGTATCAATGTTAAGTTTGTGTTCCATTGTTGGGCATATAAACATATTAGGTTATTAAGTCCATTGGGGTTTCTATGGGAAAAATACACCTAGGTAAACTTAATAGTGGGTTTCTTGAGATGGAGAGGAGACAATGATTTGATAGGGGTAGGTGGAGGTACTAGAGACATTGATTGGTTTAGAGATGCCTTGGATGGTCTAGTAGTGGGTGATGTGGTGTGTGGGCCATATGTGGGCTAGCCTAGATGGGTTTAATATATTTATTACACTCTATCAATACAAAGCTAGAGATGGATATATGGGTAGTGAGAGGGGGACATAAAGCTTATCCCCTTTGATTGAGTTTGGTGGTATTTTGGTCCTATGTAGGGGATTTTGGCTCCTTCTCAAAGGTATAAGAAATAGGATGCAAAGTTTCTTCTTCTAGAGTTGCAACCATAAGATGCAGTATTGGACCATGAGGAGCTGACAACTAGATCAATAATAGATGATGTTGGTTTTTTAAATGGATATGCAGCATGGTATCAAGGTTTATATGTAGCATCTAGTTTTGAGTGGGGTAATGAGGGTCAGTAGGCCATGGATGTGGATCTTATTAGGGAATTATTTTAGGGTGGTGGTCAATATGGGTAGGCACATGAAGTAATGGTAGCTATATAGGCTTAGATTTTAGGGTTACATGGATAGGTGGCCACTCTATAGGGCCAAATTATCATTTCATAGGGTCAGGTTACCACCTTGATAGGAGAGCAAGATTAGGCAAGGATTTCTCTTATTTTAGTGACCCAAGAGAGAGATTCCTTGAAACACAAGGTAAGAATGGTAGTAGCACTAGTAGGAGGACCACCTAATATGATTCCAATGACATGGTACTTAGCTATGGTTAAGGAGTTGAGATATTACAAGGTGATAGTACTAGTATGATGTCCATTAGAGCCTTAATGGGGTGAATAAGCTTGGGAGGCATTGAAAATTGGATAGGCTTGGGAGGATGACATCTAAATAAGACAACACTAAATTAAATGGTTGGTTAGATAGATAGTTGATTAGATTTCCTAGCACTAACTAGATCTTGGAAGTAAGAGCTTCCTTAGGGGTTGTTAATCAACACATTTTAAATAATTAATTTTGTGAAACATAATAGAAAGTACTTGCATCAATAATAAAAATCATACTAAAATTGAATATAAGAAATGCTTACTAAAGAAATAGACTATAAATGACTAATATAGCAATAAACAAGTTAATACTAGTGCTAAATGGCTCAGGTCTAATTCAAAAAATTAGGTAGGGATTTATGAATAGGTAGGGACACAAAAAACTAGATTTGACTGAGGGTAGGTAGGTGGAAATAACTTGATGTTATTTCTTACCATAGTGACCATCAATGGTTAAGGTGACCATCAGTAGTTAAGCTAACCATCATCAGTTGGGAAGACCATCTGTGGTTGAGATAACCATCAATAGTTACTATGTGTAGATCTAGGTTGGTAAATAACTAATTCATGGGATCACAAAGTGGATTTATGAGAGATGGGTTGGTGATGGGCTGAGTGTGAAAGGAAAATAAAGTATTTAAATACCCAAAAAAAATTACTTATCTTGTAGGAGGTTGATCAAGTGGTTGACGAAGGTGGTTGACTCATTGTTAGAGTCTCACATGATTTCAATTGAGTAACAATACTAGACACTTTGGTAGAGTGGAAATGGAAATTTGGCTCTCTAAGATGATGGTAAGATCACTACATTGTTTATGGTGATTTACCTACAAAGTAAAGGAACTCTAGATGTACAAGCTCTTGATAATAATTATATATGGATGTCACCTCCCTACTCCTCTCTTCTTATAAGTAAGGCAAGAGAGTTAAAATAAGACATTAATTGGGCATTCTAATTATAACATGCTCATGCAATGGCTCACATATGGATTAAGACAAGGTATTTTTAGTAAAACAAGGTAGGTTGACTTGTATGTTTGTGGTTAAAGAGGTGCATCCTAACCATGATGGTCAAAGTGATCATCGGTGGCCATCCTGATTGTCAATGATTGAGGGTAAAGGGTTAAAGTGGTTAAAAATTTAGGTTAAGTCAATTGGAAAAATTGACCATGGGTTAGGCTTAGTTATTGGTCAAAGGGTTAGATTGGTCTCAAGGGGGTCCTAATGTGGTGTAAGGGAACTTTGACATTTGAAATCATAGTGTGCAGATTTTTTATGTCTATATTTTACCCCTTTTTATTATGTAGCTTTGGATTAACAAGCTACAAAACTAAAATAGATTACTAGTCAAAGGTCTGATTGCCCTAAGTATGGGAAGAGGTGTTCCCCCTCAAACTAAGAGTCAATGAGGTAAAAAAAATTAGTTATGGGTTTAATAAGGTGGGTGAAGGTGATAAAAAAAGTGCATGCCATGAAGGTGGGTGATAGGTTGGGCACTAAAGTGTAAACAAGCACCTAAAGTGTGACAAAAGGTGTGATAGCCAAGATCATGCAAATACTAGACTACCATAGTTGGTAAAAATAAAGGTCAATGTTAGAAAGACTAGTGACAAGTGGACCATATGACCACAATTAGGTGTGGTGTCTGGGAACACTTGTAAGTCTCCTAAGCAATGTCTATGATTTGGTAGGTATCCAAGATAGGAAGTGATCTTGATGAAAACATAAATTGGTCAAGTGTTATAGGTATCTAAGCTAGGAAGTGATCATAAAAAGACATAAGTGGGTTAGGTAAGTGTAAGGTAGTACAAGCTCAAAAGGTAGTCAACATAAAAATGTTATCACTATAGTAAAATAAATAAGCATGAGTCATCACAAAATATGTAGCATTTAGGCTAAAATGGACCAAAATCGAGGTGAGGAGGTGGTCAAGTTGGGTGGAGAAATTTATCTCCGTGGGTGGGTAAATGAATTGGTGCTACTAAAAAAAAGGGGTGAGCATCCTGACTATTGATAATTAGTGTACTAAAGGGTGACTGTCGATGGTCACCTTGACCATAGATGGTTAGGGTATAAACCCTAAAAACCCATAGGTCAAAACTAAAAATAAAATTACTTTTGACTCATTGTAGCTTTTGGACTTTGGAACTCTAGTTCCTTGTCATATTGTAGTGAAAGCGAGTGCTGACAGTTATTGCTTACTAGTGGGTAAGAGTTTGTTGAGGTGGACTAAGGGGACTTAGGATACCAATGAAGATGCAGGGAGCACATAGACATGAAAAAGGATGAGTAGGTCTATGGATAACTCCATAATGGTGGTCATAGAATGAGGTAGGGGATGCCATTAATTTAATAGGTTAACTTTAGTTTTTGTAAATGTATTGGGATTGGAGGGTAGTATTGAATTTTTATGCCCTCATTAGGTTTTTGGGGGATTCAAGTAAATTTATGAGTGAATGGGGAAATTGATCAAGTGGGTAGGTGAATTAGGGTGGGTAGGTACCTTAAGGTAGCAAGGTAGGAAGTTTTGGGTGAGTTTGGGGGTTTCTTGTGTAGTTAGGGATTTTGGATATTTTTTTAATAGAACACACATAATGACCATCAATGGTAAATTTTGACCATTGTCATTTGATATCCATAAATCAAAATATACCTGACCACCAGTGGTCACCATGACCACTAATAGTTGACTCATCTAAGTGTTTTCTTGGATGTTATGAAGGTGTTTTAGGTTAAATTGGGTGGAAAAAAGTGTTAGGTTTTGTAGATGGGTGATGCTAGGAAGGGAAAAGGTAAAAATATGCTAAGTGTAGGTAAGACTAGTGGATGGTAGAGGGAGATAAGCTTTATTTCCAAATTAGTGTAGGCTAGGGATCAGATATAGATGTATGATTGAGTACCACTCATCTTCATAGAGATCCACCAAGGGATGACCCTAGCTAACTAAGACCTCATAAATGAGGTTGGGTTGAGGAAAATGAGGCATTATTAACATGTGCCTCAAGATGCCTCTATGGTCATAGCACTCATCAAGAGATGGGATCCCAATATGAACACCTTCTTACTACCAACTAGTGAGATGATTATCTTGCTTGAGGATGTACATAGGATCACATGGATTTTACTTTGGGGTGATTAGATCCATCACATAGAGTGAGAGGATTGAGAAGACCACATCAAGTTATTGTATGGAGATGATAATGATCAGGTTTGATAGCATGTTGGTGGGTTTATATATAGTTCACTATACCAAAGGGATCTAGGTGAGAGGAAACTTTTGATGATGTTTATGATGGTCATCTCATGCTTTGCCCTTCTTAACTCAAGCACTGGTAGGTTCCCATACTTGCTACTGGGGGTGCTAGTGGAGTTGTTACTAGAGTGGATTTTGTTTAGTTGGGTACATGTTATCCTAATATATAATTACAAGGATTTTTGGGGGTTTAGGGATCATAAGAGGTATGGTATCAGTGTTAACTTGGTTTTACATTACTAGGCCTATGAGCACATCTAGGTGTTAAGGCTAGTGGGATTATTGTGGGTTAAATACACACAGATTAAGTTCCCTATTGGGTTCATATGGTAGAGTGATGACTTCATCATGTAAATTGAAAGAGGAGGATCCCATGATGTGTATTGGTTTAGGGGTGCATTATGTGCACTAGTGATCATAGATATCACCTAGAGAACCTATGTTCAATTTTTAGTGTGGTCTGGCTACAATAGGAAGATGCTCTCTCTATAGAGTTATAGATAGATAGTCGATATGTAGGATGGGGAGGTGGAGATTATCCAATTTGATAGGGTGTATAGATAGTTTGGCCTAGTATAGGGTATTCTAGGCATATTTTTGAGGTGCAAGTGTAAGGACTTAGAGAATTTATTGCCAAAGCCACATCTCATGTTGCCTTTTCTAGACCATGAGGAATTATTAGTTACGTCATAGATAGATGATGCCATATTTATAGATGGGTCAATGGCATGATACTAGGCATTATATGTGGTGGTAGATATTGGTGGGGATGATAGAGGTATGAGGCTGATGGCTATGGACCTAGCTCAGAGAGGGGGCCAAAGGGCACAAACATAGGGGGTTGGTCATGATTGATAGGTAGGAGTGGTATGAGCCATTGCACAAGCATAGGTCATAGAAATATAAGGTCAGGTGATTGTGTTATAGGTTTAGGTTAAGACTCTTATACGTTACAAGGACTATGCAAAGAATTCACTATCCCTAGTTACATAAGAGAGGGATTACCTAAGGTAGCGAATAAGATGGGTGGAAACACAAGCAGGACCACTGAGCACCATCCCCATGGTATGATACTTAGATATAGTGGAGGAGCTATAGTATTATGAGGCTATATTTTTGAGTTAGTGCCTTGAAGAGCCCTATAAGGGAAAGTAAAGAGTGAGCTTGTCAGGTGGTGCCAGTATGGTGATACCAGGGTGGTGGGTAACATTTATAAGTTGATAGATAGGTATGACAAGTGGACACGTACCAAGACCTAGCAATGCACCTAGAGATAGTGGTGTTTTAGGGGCAAATCTATGAAATACTATATATTTTTGTATATCATTTTGATTTTAGCCTATAAGCTGATGTGGTGAGATATAAATTTTGAGAGAGAGAAAGAGACATGTCTATCTACTTGTACGCATTATGATGTTATTTGATTTGCAAGATATATATACACACACACACACACACACACACATATATATACACATACATACATACATACATATATATATATATATATATATATATATATATATATGTATACATACACACACACACATATATAAATATACACACATATATATATGTATATATGTATATATATGTATATATATATATATATATATATATATATATATATATATATATATATATATATATATATGTATATATGTATATATATATATGTATATATGTATATATATGTATATATATATGTGTGTGTGTGTGTGTGTGTATATATGTATATATATATATATATATATATATATATATATATATTTTGATTATTGATTATGTTCATGGTGTATGATTTGCATTGATGTTTAATGCTTATGATGTGATTTTATATTGCTTATGGGTTATGCTTATGTTATGGATGCTAGACACTGATGTAGACTTAGCTAGCTAGGTATGAGATAGTTTTTATTTTATGGTTATGCTTATGACATGCTAAGTTTTAATGAGTATATGCTTCATTATTTAGGTATTAGACATGTAGTGAAAAATAATTGATTGATTTATTTCTCATGGATGCTATGATGTGATCATGTTTGTTATGTTTTAGATTATGGATAAGAAGAGGGCACGGTCCTTCAAAACCAAAGTTGGATTGTCTTAATGAACATAAGCCCTTTGAATTATTTGCATTAGCATTTATTAATTGGGTAAAAAAAGTGCTTTGACCACATAATGTTGAGTAAGCTCAAAATCCCTCGCTTATAGTGTGTAAAGGGGAGATGGATGAAAATGAACCTTCTTGTGAGACTAGTATGCCTCTTTTATAGGTATCGGAAGAGTCAATATAAAAAAGTCTATTTCATACAAAGTGTATACTGATTGATGAGATAAGTCTACTGGTGAAAACCAATTATGGTTTCCACTTTATTTTGATATGTGAGAGCCAATTGTGACACTCAAAATTAGTTTGATTTTGTGATTTTGAAAATGGGTCTTTTGCTTTATTATTGTATATGGGAAGTTGATCGATGTGGGAAGCTTCCAAGAAATTGTTATACTTTTGATAAATGATTTACTCGGCCATCCTTTAAGGGAGTGGTCTAAGTTTATTTTTTTGTTCAAGGCTCTATGATAACTATCCTTCAAGGGAGCAATCTACCTTATATTTGTGCAATTTTATGATGCTTATGTAGTTGTCTTTCAAGCGAGTAATCTACAAATGCTAGGAATGATCCATGATTGTTATTGGTTTGGATTTTTATTTTTTCTTATTTGATTTGTGATTGACATAGACATGCTTATATAGGCTTAAGGGTTCACCTTTATGAATAAAAAATTAAAAGCATAAAAAATGTTGATTAGGTGTAAAGAGGGATAGGTGATAATGATCATGTGAATCCATCCTAGGATAGGGGAGGAAAGGACCATGAGAATCATGCCATGGGTAGAGCCATGGTACCCATTTTTCAAGATTAAGCTATGACTGTGATAGATAATCATATTATTTTATTTTAATTGGTCACCCCTAAATTAGGGAGATGAATGTGGTTGAAAGTGAAGGATGAGCTTAAGTTAAAATAAAAGGTAAACTTGATCCTTCTTAGCAAAATAATAGATGAAAATATGAAGCATTGAGGGGCTCAAGTTCTAGGTTGCCTTTTATAGGGGACAATCGATAAACTTTTGATCCATAGTTGTGGGTTATGATATAGGGTCTAAGCCAATTAAAAACAAATTTGCCCTGCTTTCTCTTCTCTATTTTAATGACATGTTGATTTTCCTTTAAGATGAGGTATTCAATGTCAAATTCTTAGACTCTAAGGTGTTTTTTATATGCATGCTTGACATGATATTTATTGACATAGAAATGGGTAAGGGTTGCTAAGTGATGCTCATCAGGTAGCTCAAGCTGAACTAGACGGTGTTGATGATAATCATCCTCAGTAACAAAATCTTGTAAAGATATTTGAAGAGAGCGTATTTAGACTTCAAGAGGAAATATGTCCTCTAATCCAAACACAATATAAAAATTTATATCACCCATTGAGTTTCTAATGCTAGTATGATATGCCCATAAGGCAAAGGGGATGTGCAAATGCCAATCCTGACTAGATTCATTAACCATTTTAGTTAGCATGTTGTTAAGATTTTTGTTAGAGGCCTTAATCTATCCATTCACTTGAGGGTGATAAGGTGAGGAGAAAATTAACCTAATCCCAAATGCATCATAAATACCCTATACTTGCTTGTTCTTAAAAGATTTACCATTATAAATGATAATATTTTGAGGAACACCAAAGTGATAGATGATGTGATGGTTGATAAAATCAAAAATATTCATTGCTTTGGTCGAGACTAAAGGGATAAAATCTACCCATTTGGTAAAATATTTGGTTTTAGTGATGATAAAATGTGTCGCTATGAGGAATGGGGTTTATTTTCACCAATAAGGTCTAGACCCAATTATGAAAAGTGATAGAAATTAGTAGAAACATGAAGACTATGGCTAGGTGCATGATGCAAGTTTGCATGTTATTGACACTTAACACACTTTTTTACATAGTCACAATAGCCTTCATTAAGGGTAAGCCAGTAATAGTGAAGGTGAATGATGCATTTAGCTACAACAAGGCCACTAAAGTGTCCCCCATATATATCATCGTGAGTTTCCTTGATAGCATGAAAATCTTTATGGCTACATAAATAATAGAAGAGGAGGCCATCAAAGCCATGTTTATAAGGAATTCCTCCCATAATGGTGTAGCATGAGTACTATGGATAAATGCTCTTCAATCATTCTTATAAAGGATAGAATGGATGACGGCTAGGTTAAGGTAGTCGAAGGTCTGTTGATACCAAAGATTAGGTTCAGTCTCTTCTACATTAAAAATGGTGGGAGAATCTGATTTGACATAGGGAGGCTAGGTAAGTATGTGGATAATGACATATATCTTAGAGTTATAGGGTATAGATGGGATTTGAGAGGAAAGGGAAGCCATGGTGTTGGAAAACTTATTGGTAGATCGTAGGGTTGACTAGATGCAGTAGTATTCAAATGATGCTAAGAGTTTTCCAACTAGTTATTTGTAATATTGTAAAACATCATTATTACACTGGTAAGAGTTGTTGATTTGATTGACCAAAACTTGGGAGTCACCAAAGATGTTGATTATTTTGACTCTTAGGGCTAGGGAAATTTTAAGGCTTATAAGTAGGGATTCATAGTTAGCCATATTATTAGTACATTAAAAATCAAGCTTGAAGGATAAAATAAGAGGTTCACCATCAAAGAGGATAAACATGACACCAACTCCCCCACCACATTGACATTTTGATCCATCAAATAACATGGTAAATTAATAGGTGAAACATGCTTGAGAGAGAATCATGATAGACTCATTAGGGAACTCAAAAGGAGGAGGGTGGTTGTCTGTTAATGGTGCCTTATCCAATTGGTTAGAAATGACTTACCTCTTAATTAAATTTTTTTAAAGGAATTCAAGGTCAAACTTTAATAAGAGCATGAGCCACTTAGCCATATGTTGGTTCTAGTATGTCTTAGAGTTCATGCACTTGAGTGGGTTAGTATTGGTTATGACATAGGTTTTATGGTTAAGGAGGTAGTGGCAAAGTTTGGTGGCCATGAAGACTAAAGCTAAGCAAAGTTTCTCGATGTGGGTATATCGAGTCTCATACCATACAGTAGGCTCATAGAGTGTGAGTATACTGAGACTCTAAAAGCTGGGAGGTAAAGTGATGAATAGATTGAAGCTTCCCCTATAAACTATAGAGTTACTTAAGGTTTATGGGTAGAGGCATGCCAAGGATGGTTTCGATCTTGGTAGGATCAACCTCGATTCCCTAAAGGGAAATAATAAAGCTAAGGAGCTTGACAAGACCCCAAAAATGTATTTCTTAGGGTTTAGGTAGAAATGGTAATGGATAAGATACTCAAAGATGATTTTGAGAATGGATAAATGATCCTTTCAAAATTTAGATTTTCCAAGAAGGTCATCCACATATTCCTCTACAATCCTATGGATAAGGTCATGGAAGATATAAGTCATAGCACATTACTAAGTTTTACCAACATTTTTTAACTAGAAAGGCATGAATTTTTAGCAAAATGTCCCCATGGGGTGGTAAAGGTAGTCTTGTGTTGATCTTCAAGAGAAATTAGGATCTAATTGTAAACTAAGAATCAATCCATGAGAGATAACATCTCATGGTCAGTTGTAAGATCAACTAGCTGGTCAATGCTCGATAGAGGAAAGTCATCTTTGGGGTAAGTGAGGTTGAGGTCATGAAAGTCCACATAAATGTGTAGTCCCCCTGTGGATTTAGTGATAGGCATGACATTTGAGAATCATTAAGGATAGTCAATGGTTGAATGAATTTGACAGATATAACATGTTAAATCTCTTCTTAGATGAGAAGGGATATGCGAGGGTACACACATAAAATTTTTTGCTTGACAATATTAGCATCATTTTGGGTGACTATGTTATGGGTATCAATGGTGGGGTTAATTCCAGGCATATTGATATAAGACCAAATGAATGCTATTTTATGGTCTTGGAGGAAAGAGGGTAAATCTCAAAGTTCCTCAACATGCAATGATTGGCCAATTTTGACAATGTGGGGATTTTATGAAGTACCCAAGTTAATATCCATAGTGGATTTTTTCAACATGGTCAAAGTTTCAAGATGAATGGATTTGTGGATGGAATAATCTAAGGCACCAAGGTAGGTGAGAATTGAATCATCATCCTAGTAGTGAATAGTGTTAATGGTAGGGGAGTCATCTCCTATCATCTCAAGATGGGTCAAAGGAATGGTTATAGTTTCCCCCTCATTTTGATAAGGCAAGGGTCTAGGGCTGATCATGTTGAAAAAAAAAATTTAGGTGGGATGATGTCATCATCCTCACATGCAAGTGAAGGAGAGGCTGGTGAAGAAGGGGTATCTTCCTCAATAATGGTGATGGTTGGTGGTTTGGTTTGCTTCTTGTTGGGTAGAATGAAAATGAGGTCATGTTTCTCATGAGGATTTTTAGTCTCAAAATATACCAACTCATGTGGGCCATGCTCATATTATCTGAGACCAAATTCCTTCCAAGCACACCTATAGAGGTAAGTCTTTGTAAAGCTCAGTTTACCTAGGTAGGATAAATCAACAATAAATGGATGAGGTGAAAGAGAGGTGGTGGAAGTGCCAATGGGTTTATTGAGTACCCCATAGACAAAGTGGGTCTAATAGTGAGGAGGTCTAAAGGGAATAATAGTTCTAACATTAGGGTCATATCCTAGGTGATTAGTAAGTTACCCATACTCATAAGGAGAAGGGAAGGTGTAAAGAGATAAAAAGTGATATTCCCCTAGTAAAAGGCAATGTAATGTTGATTCTAAAGGGTCTAAAATGGTTATTTGATAAGAGGGTATGGATGAGCTATTTGATTCCTTATTGGTAAAAGGATGAGTGACTTCCTTTTTCATGGTAGAGGTCTTGTCTTTGGTTAAGGAGGGTATGCTAGATGGATGTAAGAGGACATCATTGGGTTGGTAGGAAGTGTTGTTTGTCAAGAAGGGACTTGAGTTGGATTGGATAGTGATGACCTAGTCCTCATGTTCAAATTTAAATCAATGATCTAGGGTAGAGGGGTTTCAACTCATGGAGTAGATCCAAGGTTATCCTAGCAAAACATTGTATTAGATTCACCTTCCACTACATAAAATATTTAGGGGAGTATGTAGGGTCCTAAATAGATATGAAGGATAAAAATTACCAAGGTAGTCATTATGGTGTCATTAAAATAATGGAGGATGACTGAGGTTTTAGATATGACATTGTCTAGAAGGTTTAGTTGGTTGTAGGCATGGGAGGAGATAATGTTAATACTAGCTCCTCCATCAATCATGGCCCATTTAGTATGGGTTTGGTTGATGTAAGAAATAATAAATATAGGGGGGATCTAGGTCATCCAAATGGATATAAGGTATTTAAAAATTCTTAAAGGTAACAAAGATGGAAATTTGAAGAGCACTGATAAAGGCTTCTAAATGTTGAGACTCTTCAAGTTGGACTTATACTAATTATAATGCCTTTATCATTTCTTGGTGATGATGAGGTGAAGTCATAATCAACTCATATAAGCTCATATTCACTAAGGTTTGGTGGATTTGTTTAAACACCACTCTCTTGATGGACTCAAAGGGGTTCAATTGGGAGGCACTAAGGATATATACATTGGGTTTGGGTGAAGGTGAAGATGTTTGGGTATGATTTAGTTTTGAAGAAGAAGATGCGTATTTCCATGGGATGGACACTTTATCTTTCCCCTTATAATTCTATTGTAATATTATAACCACATAAATGGTATGGATAAACCAAATAATTTGGGTAGGAGAGTCATTTGGTTTTCCATCATTTTGAGGTGAGAGTGGAGGAATAGGTAGGTTTTGGGTAGAGGGTGTTATTATTGGTTGGATTATTATAGGGTTTATGGGGGGTTCATCTATTAATAGATAATCCTCATCATATATCTAGTTTATAATGGTTTAGAGAGATTTTTAGTTCTTTGTGTCATACCCTAGTGTCCTATGATAGGAACACACATGGTGGTTTTTATAACAAGAAAGTTTTGAACCAAGATGATCAAACAACGTAATTGAAGGTAGATTCAAGCAAGAAGCTTGCAATAAACTTTGGAAAATGGTAGAGTAGGATTCATCTAAAGGTAGAGAGGGTTTGGTTGGTAAGGTAGAAGTCATTTTGGGAGTGGGTTTGGTAATAGATAGTTTGGGTAAGGTGATGCATTTAGTTGGTGGTTCTGATTTTGGTAAGGTAGACGTTGAGAAAGTATAGGTAGGAGGTTTTAGGAAATGAATCTTGGTTATTAACATTTTGGTGAAAATAAGTGTGTCAAAAAGAAAGTGTGTTGGTGTAACCAATAATAGTGGTTGGGTCTTGATTGGGACAACCAGTTTTCTAATTAGAATAGAGGGATGGGGCCCCAAGATAGAGGGAAAGGTGGAGGGAGGTAAGAGTTTGACTCCTTGGACTTTTGTTATCTCTAATCCCTTTGTTGATTTGGGTTGGTCCTTAGTTGTTGGGTTCGATGAGGTAAGCTCCACTTTCATAAATGGGTGATTAAGACTCTATTTAGGGAGGGTACCAGATTTCTTGGTTGGATTAGCTAGTTTTGTTGGAGAAAGTGATTTGGTTTCTTAGGGTTTAGGTGTTTTGGATGGCTTAGAAAGTTTTGGGTTGGTAAAAGTTTCCATCATTTTGGTTGGTAAGATAGGGGTTTGGATAATGGAAGTGGTAGGTTGGTCTACCAAAGGTTTGGTTATAGGTTCTTACTTGGTGATATAAGGTAACCCTAATTTTTTCAAGAAGGTGGCTCAATCTATGTCATGTTTGGAAACAAACTCCAATTTTTGCACTAACCTAGAGAATGGTTTATAGGTTGGAATTTATTTCCTAGATAGTGGACCTAAAAGATAAGCCCATATGTTGATATAGAGGGGTGATAACCTCATCCTTTTCATCAATCAAATGATACAATGTTTGAGTGGGTGACTCCTCTATGTGAGGCACAAACATGGGGGATTCTTCTTTGGCAATGATATCTAAAGGGGTAACAAGTTGCTCAATGGTTGATGTGGAGGGTAAGATGAGCGCTTGTTCTAGAATGTTGGTCAAGGGTGTGGTTGATGGATCCACTACCTCAATAAGTAGAGGAGGAGAAAGGGGTGATTCCTTGATTTGGGTTTTTAAAAGAGTATAAGTGAAATTTACTACCTCAATAAGTGAAGATGGTGAGGAATAAATAGGGTGGTCAGTAGGTTCTTTAGTAATGACTATGCCAAGAACCTTGTTAACAGTATGGGCATTGTGAAAGCACTCAACCATGTTGCTCTCATTTTTGGTATGTGGATGGTTGGGGAAAGGTTGACTAAAGATGTCAAGCACTTGGTTTTAAGGTATGTTTGGGTTATCTAACACAATCTTTCCCTTGTCAATGAGATATTAGACAATGCTCTTGAAGGTGTCGCACCTACTAAAATCATTCCCTATCACTCGGTGGAAGGCACATAGGTCATTCTTGTTATACCAACTAGGTGCAAGATGAGAATAATCCAATTACTATGGTGGTTTGATAGGAGGAATATATATGATATTAACTTTCAATAGCTTCTCCAAGATCAAAGCATAAGACTCTCCAAGTGGAGTGAATTGATTTTGGGTGTTGTGATTTTGGTTCCTTAGGTTTTTATTTGAGGAACCAAAGGAATTAAATTAGTTTTTATAACTGATGAATATGTGGATTTAAGAGAAACCACATTCACATTTCCCTTACTTTTTGTGTCTATCTTGGTTTGGTTGTTTGGTTTGGAGGAGGAAGCCTCATTAATTTTGTAGGTAGAGTTCCTGTTTTTAAGTTTTAGCTTTCCTTCATCAATGGATTTGTTCTCTAATTTGAATGACATGGTGAAAGATTCATCAAAATTTTATAATCTTTGAACATGCAAAGTGGAAGAGATGTTCTTGGTTCATAACTGATCAAGGAGTTTGATTAATTCAAGTTGGGGAAGGTAAAAGGAGAGTTGGTTGATTAGGCTCTACCAATG
This sequence comes from Torreya grandis, assembly GCA_037957365.1. Lineage (NCBI taxonomy): Eukaryota > Viridiplantae > Streptophyta > Pinopsida > Cupressales > Taxaceae > Torreya > Torreya grandis. Next base: position 1,889,584 of record JARHVA010003441.1, read on the forward strand.
AGCTACAAAATTGACAATAGATTCATAATCAAATTTCTAGATAGAGTAGAAGTTATTTATGGAAGCCTTCTTGGTGATATTTATCAAAAAATGGTCTAAGAAAGTCTAAGCCAATTAGGTGAAAGAGAATATGGAATGTTTGGTTAAGGGACTATACGATCCAATGCCAATCCTAACAAAGACATAAGAAAGGTGTAAGGAAGGAGGGCATCATCATAGGCAATTAAATAACATTAATTCTTGAATTCCCTAAGTATTGGGGATCCTCTTTACTCTAAAAATAGGATAACTTAGGAAGTTACCATTAAGGAGGATATGGCTTGATAGGCACAAATGGGTGGATGGGATCATTAAATATTTAGTAATAGGATAAGATATTGTGAGCCTCCAAGATGGATGACTATCATCTTATCCATGAGTATTTCCATTATGTATATTTGGGGTGGTACACCTAAAGGGTTTGTGATATGCATAGGATGGTTGGGGTTGACTAACATATTGATAATTTGATAGAGGTTGAGAAGGTGCCACATATGGGTAAGTGGTTTTAGGTGGCTAGGTTGAAGCCACATATGAATATGTGGTCATTGGTGGTTGGGTAGAGGGTACGTACTACTAAGTGGGCATAAATGGTTGAGTTAGAGGTAAGGGATAAGTAGTAACTTTGGTAGTGATAGGTGGTAAGGTAGAAGGTATGGTTCCCACTATGTTTTGAAGTGGAGTTGAGGTAAACAAAGGAATGGTAGTGATGGTAGTAGTGGGTACTCCAATAGTAATTAGGGTATGGGTAGGTAAAAGTTAGGTGGTAGCCACATTGGAAGAATTTTTAGTCAGACTAAGATGTGTTTGGGTGTTATAAGGTTGAATTGGTTGGTTCTATATGGTTGTGTCAAATGGGTTACCAATTGAGGCAGATGCTTGTGTATTTTCCCTAATCACTCCCTCATTCACCCTCACTATCCCTAATCATCTCTAATCACTCCCTTATCATCTATAATCACTCCTCTATTGACCCTCACTATTCCTCATCATCCCTAATCACTCCCTCTTTATCCTTTATCATTCCTAATCAATCTTTCCTCATCACTCATCATACCTAATCTCTTCCTCATACTTCCTCATCCTTAATCACTCCCTCATTGACCTTATTTGTCTCTCATCATCTCTAATCACTCCTTCACTGATTATCACCATCCCTCATCATCCCTAATCACTCCTTCATCATCCCTCATAATCCCTGATCAATATTTCTTCATCCTTTATCATCACTAATCACTCCCTCATAGACCCTCACCATCCCTCATCACTCCATCATTAAGCCTCACCATATCTAATTAATCCCTCATCATTTTATGTAAGTATTTACTCTAAATATATCTTCGATTAAAATCATATGTTTTGTAATCCATTATAATAGAACTTAGCTCTTTTTTAGGACTTGTGTTGTTAATTTTGGAAAAGACTTCTACACCATGGATATGGTAAAAAAATACCTTAATATTTAAATGAGGATAATATTTCTTCACTTTAATCTTGTTAATATTTTTTTAATTGATTCACAAATTTGACAAAAACATAATTTGGCTTTTGCAAGGCAATGATTTGGGCATGATATGTCCATTATCCATGATTTCATAGATCTGCCACTTGCTCTATTCATTATCTAAAAATGATATGTTGTATAAAGGGGTTTGAGGGAGAGGTAGTAAAGGGATAAAATCAATACTATTTTTTAGTGTATAGTATGTAGGAATAATTTTAGGTGACTAAAAGAGATCCATTTATTCATCTAGTTTATGGTTCAATTATTTTGACTTTGTTATTGTTGGATAAATAACACTATTATATGATGACACAAGGATGATATTACATTTAGTTCTTACCATCAAGATTATATTTCTTACTAGAACTAATAATATTCTTGCACTTCCTATCACTAATGACTAAAATATTATGAACTAACTACGATATATGGTAATTTAGATCTTGAAAATCTATCACAACATTTCAAGGATTTACTTCATAAACTACATGTCAATTGTGAATATATGGTTGATCACAAGTAAAACATCACACACCTCTAATGGTGAGATGTCACAAATAATTTAATATTTAAAAATTTTAATTTTGTACACAAAGTAACACTACTAGGAGATTCGTTTGTCAAGGCCTACACTAGACCATTCATTAGCATATAGTTATGGATGATGTATAAATTTCAAGTTTAATTTTTATAAATATTCTTTAGGAGAAATTAAATTCTTCTAACTTCCATTGGAAATAATGAAGTGTATTGGCTCACCATTGATCTACATTTGTTAATAAAACAATTTTTTTAACTCATATAATTTCTTGTTAGGGGAAGTAGAGATATTTTTAGTACCAACCATATCATTGGGTTCATAATATATTATCTACTTACCTTTTTATAGTGATACATAACTTATACCCACTTATCAAGATGTGAAATTAGAGAAATCATAGTGTGACACTCTTCATTGGATTGAATATTGAATTTATGAATTAAACACCACTTTCCAATCTTGGATTACTTATTCTAATCATTTGAAAATTATTCTCCACTCTCTAGTATGATGACTTAATCAATAGACATACAAATAGAAAGCCTTCAATGAAATTATTCAGATAATAAAATGTCCTCATATAGAAAGCAATTGATTGGTTTCAGGAAATCACATAACTTGGTGATCCTCATGTATTTACTACCCATTTTTTATGCTATGGTGGTTTTACTTGCTTCTCTTCTTCTGGCAGATTTTGAATTATGAATTAAATCTTTTATAATAGTCCCATATTTTTTCATAGGTGTTAAATATTTATGCTTCAAATTTTCCTCCACATCATTTTGATCACTATGTCTTATATTTTATGCTAACACTCAACTCTCCACTTGTAGCTCATAATAATTTTTAAACCCCAACAAAATACCACCATCAAGGTATTGGATGGATTGATTAAGTATGAGGAGGGATGAGGATTAATTGAGTAGAGATGATGATGGAATCAATTGGGATGATGAAGGATGGTGAGGGTCAATGAGGGAGTGATTATGGATGATGAAGGATGGTGAATATAAGTGAGGGAGTGATTGGATGTGATGATGGATGAAGAATGAGTGATTAGAGATGATTAGGTATTATGAAGTAGTGATTAGGGATGGTGAGGGTTAATGAGGGTGTGATTAGGGATGATGAAAGAGTGATTATAAATGATGAGAAATGGTGAGTGTTAGTAAGGGAGAGATTAGGGATGATGAGGGATGAGGAGGGAATGATTATGGATGATGAAAAGGTGATTATGGATGGTGAGATCCAATAAGTGAGTGATTAGGGATGATGAGGGATGGTGAGAGATAATGCGGGAGTGATAAGTTTGATGAGGGATGGTAAGGGTCAATGAGGGAGTGATGATGAATGATGATGAATGAGCAATGATTTATTACTAATGATGATGGATAATGGGGGTTAATGAAGGAGTAATTAGGGATGATGAGGGAGTGATTAGAGATGACTAGGGATAGTGAGGGTCAATGAGGTAGTGATTGGGGACAATGAATAATGATGAGAGAGTGATTAGGGGTGATGAGGCATGAGTAAGAAGTGATCACGGTTGAGGGAAGGATGATGAACAAGTGAAATTAACACAAAGTGGTCATTTGATTTGTACAGGTCATCAATGTGACATATGCTACCCTAATAAAACCTCTTTACATTAATTTCAAAGTGAATGGTTTTAAAAATTCAATTTTGACAAACGTAAGACTCATATAAATTCCAAAAATTTATCTAAGAGGCACAAAAACCTTTAAAATGGTTATATGTTTACCAAATTTGGACATTAATTACAAAAATTATGTCCTAAAATCCCTAAATTTAATCCTTAGATCTTAAAAATGCCTAAGTACTAACTAGATTAGGTTTTGAAACACTATTTTCCAAATTTTAAGGCATGTATATGTGAGACCAAATATATTAGATTTTGAGTGACCCTAATTTCTTATATTTACTAAAATAAATTTAAAGTATAGGTTTACATTTATATTGTGACATTTATTATACTTAACATTTAGAGTAGTAAATATAAGCTTTTGGCTAAAGTTGCCTTCATGTGTAACTCCCACATGATTTTATGTGAAAAATAATAATAATAAAATCATGTTACCTATTAAACAATATTCACTCCATCTACATGTTCATTTCATTAATGTGCAAAACAATAGTAACGTGACCATGTTATTATTTTTACAATAATGTGATCACATTATCTATTAACATGATTACTTTATCTATTAATTTGATCATGTTATCTATTAATGTGATCACATTATACATTAACATAGTCATTTTATGGCTTGGTAATTACCAAGCCATAATTTAAATAACATGATCATTTTAGCTAAAATGTCCATAGAATTATCCCCCAACTCTGTGCACTTACCCCAATGGCTATTAAAGCATAAAACTTTGAACATGTTAATAGTAATGTACTAGATCATTAGACATGTTATATAATAATTTATTAGAGAGATTAATTTATATATTATGTTAGGACTACCTAAGTGGGGTTGAGATGGAAATGGATTTTTCATGTATTGTGTGTTGTTTGGCATGTGCCAAAATGCACTGCTAAAACTACACATAGTAAAAATGTTGATTTTTTTTAGTGTCTTATATATTTAATTATAAGTTCATTATCCTTAGATGCTTGGAATGTAACCAATTATTTTGAATGTTTCACATTTTTGTATATTTTAATAATCTCATTGATTAGTGTAACAGCTAGTCCTTACATTTATGTTAAGAATTATTTGTTTTTAAGTTTGTTGTAATGTTTAAATGTACAATTTCTTTAATAATTACAACTAACAAATTTGATTTTATGTTCATTTAAATTAGTGTTATAAAAAATTGTGTTTAACAATCTTAATTTATGATATAAGTACATGGAATACTATTTTGTCACTCTATATATTAAATTATAATATTGCAATAATATATATGTTTAGGTTTTTATTTATTTATTATTTAAATAATATTAAAGAAAAAATTGATTATAAACTATTCAAAGGCTATTAGCCAAAATATATATGGAAATTTTGAATTATTCATATCCAATGGTTCTTCCCAAAAAGTACCTAATGTCTTTGAAAATTTGTATGGGTAATGTGAATTCCATATATGTACATTGGCAAAGTTTAAAATGTACTAAACTTTTAAGGGATATACGCTTTGGAAATTTAGCACTCCTTAATTCATTCAAGGCCCTTCCACCTATTCTATCATTAGGATCTCATGTGTTTGGATCTTTCTAGGATGTTTTGAGACCCATAGGTACATTATATGTTTCCTTGTTGTATAATAATGGGTACCCTGGTGCTAGGAGGTCATTGGACTTGTCTAGAACCCGTGGCATGTGATGGAAGCAAGGATGCTACAATGTGATAACATTATGCACATCCAAGTGGATGGAGATAATTGGGATGAATTTTAAGTACATATAATAATAGGGGTGGGTGAATTATTTTTCTTAAAACACTCTTCTAATTTCACTTAACATTCATGAATCATTCATTCACTTACATAGATCAATCAATGCATACATAAACATTTATGAAAGTAAACAACATAAAGACATGATATATATGTGGAAAACCCTCTAGGGGAATAAAAAACACTAAAACACCACTTTTAATAATATATTATAATCAATTGATCAAAATTTTAGTGAGGAACCAACCCCATAAGGAGCACCAACTCAACTAGTCCTTTAGCAAGCTTCAACCTATAAGGAGGCTCCAACCCCCTAGATAAATCTGCACCAACTTAGATAAATTGAAAGTTTGATCACCCTTGGACACATTTTTATTAATCAACTAAATATGACCTTCCTTTTTTCTCTTCTCACTATTCAATCTCTCTCAAATAGCTTCTTAAGCCTTGTCACTCAACTAGCCCTTTCTTTGGCAGAATTAGGTCAAATGACCTTGATAAAAAACTATATACACATAATTATATATTCATGAAACATAAATCACACCTATTTTATTATATTAAATCCATTTACCTATTCTCAAAAACTCTATATCCTTTGCTCATATGCTCAATATTCTAACTAGTCAAAATAGACTTATTAGGCCTTATCTTTATACTTGACTCTTGCTCATACCCATCTTGATTGGAAAATAACATTAAAAAACTTGGATAATAATTTAAATAGATAAATATATATGTTTAAAAAGTGATACAATCATTAAATAGGTCGGTCATTACCCTTAAGGTCCAAAACCACCATTAGGCTTAATAGAGACCTAATGCAATTAGGCCTTCTCTAAGCACACATTTCACTTAGACCTCCTTGAAACACTTTGAGCCTTAAAAAATAGACTAAATAGTTAAAATTTATCTTTAATTCACCCTTTATAATATCATATTATTCCCCCAACATGATTTTACTAATTTCACTCCTTGAACCAAATAATTAGGTCTACTTGCAATTAGGCCTTTATACTACCAAAAGTTTGTATTACAAATTTGATGCATGTAATCAAATTTTAAATAAAAACAAAACAAAAAATACATTAATATGATCTCCATGACCTCAGAAACATCCCTATTTTATTTATACTTCACTACAAGGCCAAAAGGCCTTAATAACACTCTCACAAAAGACTTACTCAGAACCACCAAACACTATCAACATATAGTCCAGAACATTTTGATTTTACATATTTGATTAGGGAATTATAATTAATATAAATATATTAAAATTAACCTATTATTAATTTATAAAACATTAATTATCATTATATTCTTCATCTTATTTTAAAATGACTCAGAAACATCATTTTCACTCACACATATAAAATTGTATGTAGCACCAAAAACACAGTTAAGAAGATCAAATATTAGAACACATGTGGGAATAATTATGTGATATTAAAATGGGTTTAAATTAAAATTATTAATTTTTATATAATATTTTAAAAAATATGTTTCATGGTTATATATCAATATTAGTCTTACAGATCAATCTCACAACTTCACTCTACACAGACTTCACAGTGTTAGACAGATCATTTTGATGATAACATTTTACTTGTGTATGAATATCATAAAAAAATATAAAATAATGGGATATGATTTATAGGTATCTAAAAATTACTCCATGAATTTTAATCCATCTTTAATCTTTTATAACTAATCCCTAATCTCATTCTCATTCTTGCCTAGTTTTCTCATTATCTTGCTTAATATGCTTGTTTAGCGATAGGCCAATTTCCCTGACCAATTTAGAAAAATTTAGGTTTGAAACCTAATAAAAATTTCATGGGAATGAAATAAAATTATTACACATAATCATCCATCCATGTGCATCCTTTGACTTGGTCAACCCTACCTACTACATCAAAATTCCTAGAAACAAGGGGTTTCCTATATCTTCTACTCATTGTCATGACAAACTAAAACCACCTAGATAAAGATATAAGAGTAATTTAAATTTTAAAAACATAAAAATAGATCAATATAACTATTCTAATCCAAAACTAATAATATCTTTCCTATCAAGTAATTATAAGGGTTTTAAGAGGGTTTTGACTGGTTTCCCTTCTTAGCAATCATTCATAAAGGATTGCCCCTTATCTCCAAAACCAATGCTAGGAAAATAAATTTAGGGAACTTAACCAAATTTCATGGGCTGATTATGATATCATGTAATGTTTTCACATGCCAATGAGCACAATAAATTCCTTCTCAGGTCTATAATACCCCATTATGTGCACACAAAAGACCTTATCACCAGTTTTCATGGTTTCTTCTTCAAGTAATGATATCAAAATTTGTAAACACAATTAAAATAACCTATAAAAAATATTTAAATGTTATTTATAATTTTATCACCTTGTTAAATGAACTCAACCCCTTATTTAGGCCATATTAGGTCTCTTTACACACTAGACCTTGAAACTACCAGTCATACTTAGACCATGACCATACCTTGAAACTTATTGAAATAATCATAATACCTCATTAATATATGAAATTTACTAATAAAATTCTCACACATTACCATCCATTAACTCCCAAGTCTCATACTCCTCACCTCATCACGTGAATAGGCATATTCCTTCTTACAAGGTTTTCATGTGTAGCATAAGCCTCAAGACTTGACCTTGAAACTCATTTAAAGAATTATTTACCTCTTGATCATGTTTAAAAAAAAAATTAATACTCTTTCATTCATTTATTGATGTAAATAATCAAGGTTCACTATGATTTCTATGCAAAAACATTCTTTTAGGACTAGACTAGGCTTCTCAAAAACAGCTAGTACATAATAATAGCTTACCTTCTACCATGATCTTGAGTTTGACATGCCAACCACCTTAGAGTAATTACCAATTTTCCTTAAAATTATCTCTCGAAAGAGAGATGAGATTTCCCTCAAATTTTCTCTTTTCATGAGACATATCATCTCATCGTGCATGACCTCAACTTTGACCTTGACATAATTGACATTTGTATTGACTTTGAAATAAATGATAATAATAATGCTTCAAAAACAATATGAATCATACCTCAAAAATATTCACCTTTATCATTACTGGCAAATATTCTAATATAGTATATCATTCTTATTTCCTCAATCTAAATCTTCTTTGATACTTGGTCTTTCTCCCAAATAGGAACTTTCTCCCCATTTAACATTAATGAAAAAAGGCCATGTTATTATCAACTTATTTGATCCTTCAACCTGAACCAATACACCTTCTTCTTTTTAATGAGATTAACACATATCAAGATGATATACCTATACTTGGAGCATGATTGGCTCCCCTTGTCTCTATGAGAATTTAAGGCATTTTTAAAACTATGACTTGGCTTGATCAAATCATCATGCAAAATATTTGTGACCTATTTATTATGATCACACCTTTATTTAACTCTTAAATGAATCTTGAATCTAAAATTCACCTAAGACCATAAAAATCCCCCTAAGAACATCCTTCATTCTTCTTACTTACTAGCTGAGTGCCTCTATGAATCTTAATGGAATCACCTTTGCTCTAGAGAACTAAAATAGCATAAATTCAAGAGAGTACCATATCCCCATGTCCTTAATAGATTGAAATTACTTCATGATCCTCTTATTATTGATTAGTCATTTTGGATTGACCTTCTCAATCTTTGTTTGAACAACATTCTGGCTTGTTTTATTGGTCTTGTCTATTTCATCAACAAACTAAGCTGACAGAGAGAATTTTTGGCATTCCTTTGCATCTTGACTATGCTCCATCATGTCAAATAGTTCACTTGGACATGAAAAATAATCACCAACCTTAGCTACCTTGGGTTTCCACCTACTATTTTATCTTCTTTTTGGTATTCTAGGGTTCTCATCTTTCTTGTCTTGTCTTGAGAATCCATGCTTATAGTACTTTACAATATGACCAAGCTTATGATAATTGAAGCATAATATTCCTCTTGATGAAAACATACCATGACCCATACCTCTTGACTGATCATTATCCTCATAGTTCCATGCATATTCATTCTTGGAGGTCCTTCTATAATGTTTACCAAATTTTGGCCCTTCAGGCCAAAATTGGGCACCCCTATTTAAAAAACCATCTAAGTCTATATCTTTGGCTAGGTCCAGTACTTAGTTTTTGTTTGGAAGGAGTGTTCTTTGAAAAAAAATTGTCACAAATTTAAAAGTCTAATTCTTTCAAATGGTTTGTTTTGGTCTTTTACTAAGTGTTATTCTTTCAGAGGTTTTTTTCTTCAGGTTTTTATCTTCAAGTTTTTTGTTTAAGTACCGAATTCTTTTAGATAATTTTTCTAAGATAACTTTTTTGAAGGGTAAATTGTAAATATTTCAAAGGATTTAGTCTATACATTTTGTCAAAAATAAATTTCCCAAAGGATATCTTTCTCATAATAAATGGTCCACTTCAACTTTGATATGAATTTCCCAAAGGATATGAATCTAAGAAGGAAATGAATGATTCAAAGAAAGATACAGTCATGAATCACTTCTAAGATATATATACACTTATAAAAGAATACTAAAAAAGACCTGTAACAATCTTATTTCTATAAATTGGTAAACCATCAAGAGTACAAGATAGAAAAGACAATCTTTCACTAGACTAGACCAATAATGATCCAATCATTACTCAATATTATAGCGTACAAGAGGTAGTGACAATTGTATGTCTCTTTAAGTACAAAGTTGGCTAGAGTTTCTCCAATAACTAGAAGATGATCCTAAATGAGCCAAGAGAATGCATATATATAGCCTTTGAGAGGTAGAACAATCAAAGGAAGTTTAAGGGTCACTTGGACATCTATCATCTTGAGAGAAATAGTTAAATTTGCATGTAGGAAAGAGAAATAGTTAAATTTGCTAGCCCCTAATCTAGAGATTCATATCAATGAAATTATCACCCACAACAAGAGAGATGATTCCATTTTTCCACTTAGATGAGGAGAGCTGAGGATCTCCTCAAGTGTGCAAATCCAAGCATCAATAGTTTTTGTCACACTTGATGGGACCTCTAAGTCCTTACAAGATTGTTCAAGATTGGTGATGATCTTGGAATTGTCGAAGAGAAAGAAACATCTACATTCATTACCTAGAAAATCCATTGAAGAATTCAAGTCTTTTGTTGATGATCGGTCCTATTTTTCATGCCAAAGGTGACCACTAGGTCTGATGTTAAAGGTGTACCCTTCAAACTTGTGGAACTACCTCCATATTCCACCAAAAAGTTTAAGTTTATCAATACTCATCCTTACAAAAGAGATTTTATGTTTAAAGATTCCAATTTTGTGTTACATTACATTATTAACACCTATAGTGATCATTCCAAAATGGCTAGAAGATAGCATTTTATGCCTTTCATCGGGGCATCTCCCTTGCATCTTGCCCAATATGATCAAATTCCAAGAGTAGCTCTTAAAAGTGTTCCATATTTTAGTGGATATTGTCTAATTACTACCATTGAGCACATCAATAATATAGAAAACTTTTTTAATATCCATAACATCACCCAATAAAATGTAGCTATTAGGTTTTTGGTCTTGTCTTTCAAAGGAGAAGTTTTGGATTGGTATGGGACCCTACCTGTAAGTTTTATTGGCTCATGGGATGAGTTGGGGACCCTATTTATTAATTGGTTTGTGGAAACTAGAGATCACCTATCTATAGATGATAATTTAACCACAATAAAGAGGGAACCACATGAATTCATGTAGGATTTTAATCTTAGGTTTCAAAAAACTTGGGACAGAATCCCAATTCTTGTGAGGCCAATCGCAAACTATGTATTTTTATACTACTTGAGAGTGTTGAATAGTGACATTGCCATGATGATTCAATCTATAGGAGGAAACACATTGTATTCTACCTATGAAATAGCCATAAATTCTAAGAATTGTCTTATTTAACTATTAAATATAGCTCCTACACCTCTAATGCAACTATTCCCTTATTTGCATTCTCCTTGTCAAAGTGCATCACCCACTTTAGCTCCTTTGCCTGGTCAAGAAAAAATTTCCATTGCCCCTACCAATGAAATCCATGAAGCTAAAAACCTACTTAAAAGTGTTAAAAATGAGTTATTTTCCCTCAAAATACAACAATCTCAAGGTTATAGACCATATCAATATTACAATTAGTTTGGACAAACAAACAGACCTCCTTTTCAAGTCAATAATCAGGGACAAGGATAAATTACCCATGTCAAGCCTTATAAAATATATAATCCTAGTGCTCATTCATCATCTAAAGCCCTTTTCCCAACTTAGAACAATTTGTTACAAGAATAACCCAACTATCCATCTTTTAAACATGGTGAAGAACAAGTTGCTTATGTAAATGAAATACACAATCAAGATATGGTAATGCAAGGTAGTCAATCTTTTCAATATTAAAGTTTCGAAGGATCCATGAAAGGTGGGGTAGAAAATGGAAAAATTTAGACTAATTATACCCTCATAAATCATTTGGAGGGTGGATTTTATGCCATTAATTTCTTAAGAAATAAAAGCAATTAGAATATTAGTGTTGCCTCAAATACTTGGTCCAAAAGGAGGGATATCGATGAAGCTCAAGGAGATAATCAAGGACCTATTGTGACTTATACATAATATCCTACCATAATTGGGTCTAACACAGCTCCTAAACTATAATAAAATTATAGTATTCCAAATTTTATGATAGTTGCTACAACTCTACCTCCACAAGCTACATCATAATGTGCAAATGTTCATAAAGTAAACCCCAAGGTGAGTAATCCTTTCATCAATGTTGTAGGCCAATGAATAAGTTCCATATGAACATCTCATTTTTGTATTCTCTAAAATTACTATGGTATAGATATATACTCCAAAATGGATTGCATGGATTGGGTAAATATGATGGCCCATCTAGAAATGACAACATTGTTCTGATAAATGGAACTCAATCTATGGATGGTCAAGTGAAGAAAGATGAGAAGACTCCTCCCTTTTACATAAATATAATTATTGGTGATTTATTGGATCATAATTTCATCATTGATAGTGTATAAATCACATTAGGTATCCCAAAATGTATAGCAAATAAGCTAGGCCTCAAGTATGAGGTGATGACTAAAGGAGCTTTGTAATTAGATGGATCACTAGCCAAGACTTTGGGGGTAATGAAAGGTTTGAATTTTAACCTTCATTATTTTCCTAATTTTTCAATTCCCCATGATGTGGTAGTAATATATTTACCTCCCTATTTTTCTCTTTGCTTGTCAAGGGACTTTACATCCAAGACAGGTGGATATTTGGTAGCCAATTGATCCTACATGCTATTTAGGACAAAATGTGACACTAAGGTGAAAATTGAGTCACATAGAGATCACTTGGAACCATACTCAACTAAGAGAGAAAATTTTAACTATGATATCATTTATTAAGATTAGATTCATATTGACCAATCTCCATCATCTTCCTTTGAAGGAGTTTCTGATTTCTTTCTAGATGACTGGGGAGATGACAACTGTGAACATGATCCTTAATTTTATTGAAGAATATATTATTAGAGTATATTATTTACATTATAAGGGCTCTTGCATGCCTAATTTGATGAAGCTAGCTGAGGATGTGAATGTCTTGTGGTAGCTCTTCTTTGATGGGTCTATAAGCAAGATGGGGGCAAGTGGTGGAGCTATGTTGGTTTCACCTTCAAAGTCTAGGTATTTTTTAGCATTCAGATTTCAATTCTCATGCACTTGTAATGTGGTAGAGTATGAGCCCCTTATCCATGGCCTTGAGTGGGAAATTATAATAGGTGTCAAGTAATTGCAAGTGTTTGGTGATAGCGAGCTTGTATGAATCAAGTTAGAGGGTAAAATTTGACAAAGAACTCCTTGCTAAAATCCTATAAACATAGAGTTTGGGACCTTGTAGAATATTTCATGGATTTTAACATTATATATATTTCAAGAGAATAAAATAAGCATGCTTATAGTTTGGAATCTATTGGTGCTCAATTTGATGTTTCGAAGGGCATAAAAGAAGACAAAACCAGCCCCATCTAAAGGTGATTGTGAGACCATCCATACTAGATAATGTCACCAATGGGTAGGTATTTGGTAGTGACCAAAAAATTTAAAAAAAATTATAAAATAATAGGTTGAGTTTTATTCCAAGAATTAGTGTAAACTATATCAAAAATATGGAGGGAAGATAATCCAATTGAAGTCCAACAAGCTTCCTAAAGGCTTAGTGACTCTTAAAAGCATTTTAAATGAGGATGACCAGCTCAAGAAGGAAAAGTTAGGTATGTACACTAATAAAGAGAACCATGAAAGGGTATAAATATTTAAATATAATATATTTTCACTTGGGAAGGTATGCACTAGTCAAGAGAGGAATGATTTCATTGAAATATGTAAGGCATTTAGTGATATTTTTGCATGGGAATATAATGATTTGAGGGGTCTTAACCCAATATTGGCTCAACACACCATAGAGATAGATTAAAATTCCAAAACCATAAAGGAAATACAAAGGCCAATCAATCCCAATATTGATCCTCTCATGAGGAAAGAACTAACCAAACTGATTGAGTCCAAAATTATCTTTCCCATCGAGCATTCTTCTTGGCTGGCCAACTTAGTCCCTATTAGAAAGAAGAATGGGGATATCAGGTTATGTATAGATTTCAAGTACTTGAATATATTTTATTTGAGAGATCATTATCACCTCCCTTATATGGAGAAAATTATGCAAGTGGTGGTAGGTAGTGAGATTTTTTCCCGTCTAGATGATTATTCTGGGTACAATCAGATTTTGGTGAAAGAAAGTGACCAATACAAAATAGGATTCACCACCAAATGGGGTGCATATGAATATAGGAATATGCCCTTTGGATTTTAAAATACTGGAGCTACTTTTCAATGTGTAATGGATATGGATTTTCAAGGATTAATCAATGACATTGTATTGGTATATCTTAATGATGTGACAATTTTCTCCAAGGAAGAAAAATATCATTTGAATCACCTAAGGCATATTTTTTAGAGGTGTAGAGTGTTTTGGATCTCTCTAAACCCAAATAAATTTTTTTTTCTATTCATTAATGTAAACTCTTAGGTCACATTATTTCTAAGAAAGGTATGTCTATTGATCCTGAAAAGGTGAGTGCCATCTTGGCATTGTCTTTGCCTAAACATAAGAATGGTCTCTAAAGTTTATTTGGTAAGATAAATTTAATTATGAGGTTTATTCCTAATTTTTATAACCTATTCAAGTGATTGACTTCCATGATAAGGAAGGATGAGATATTCACTTAGACAAGAAGGAGGAAAGAAAGTTTTGAAGAGACCAAGCAAGCTATTGCCCAAGCTCCTACTCTTACAAGTCCAAACTTATCCAAGGAATTAAATTTGTACACTTCTAAGAATGAAGAGGTAATATCTACCATGCCTACTCAAGCTAATGATGAAAATTTTGAATATCCCATTGCCTTCGTTATTCAATGTTTAGAAGGCTATGAGGTAAGATGCACATATGTTGAGAAACAAGTGCTTTCAGTTATAAGGAGTTTGAATAAGTTTAGGCATATGTTGTGTAATAAAAAGATTAAAATTTTATGACTCATCCTAGTGTGAAAGAATTTCTGTTGAGTAGATATTTGAATGAGAAAATGGTAGGTTGGATCACCAAAGTGATGGATTATGATGTGGAGATCAAAACAACCAAGCTAGTGAAGGGAAAAAGACTGTGTGAGCATCTTGCTTCAGATTTAAGAGAGAAAAGGGAGGTTTTTTCAGCACTCCATGATGACCTTAAAATAATTGTATCTTCAACCATGAGGAGTTAGACACAATACATTATTCACTTCCTTCAAACTAGTGAGTGTCCATAAGGTTTTGATAGGTCTAAGAGAAGGTATTTTAGGTTACAATCCATTCCTTATTTACTTCTTGATGGAATGTTATTTAAAAAGGAAATTTTAGGTGTTATTATGAGGTGTATTTATTTGGATCAGATTGACAAAGTGTTGCATGAGTTCCATTATGGGCCAGTTGGTGGTCACATTCCTCCAAGAACCATAGCTACTAAGATTATGAGGGCTGGTTATTTTTGGCATAACTTATTTAATGACACTCATGCTTGGGTAAGGAAATTCCAAAAGTGTGCTCTTTTTGATGGAAAAAAAAACTAGCTACCTTGGCTTTTCACCCAATCCAAGTTGAATAACCCTTTATGTAATGGGGTTTTTTTCATAGGTCTAATCAATCCTCCTTCTAGAGTTGGCCATAAGTGGGTGTTGACTACCACTGATTACTTTAAAATATGGGTGCAGGCTATATCTCTTTAGGAAGAAAATGAAAAATCAATCTTGGACTTCTATGAAGGTCTTGTAACTAGGTTTGGAGCTCCTTTAGTAATCATTTCAAATAATGCATTAGCCTTCTTAGGAACAAGGATAAGTGAATGGGCTTTAAATCATGGCATCTATCTTAGCACCTTCTCCAACTACTATCCCAAAAGGAATGGACTAGATGATTTCACAAACAAGAACTTAACAAAGATCATAGAAAGGACAATGGAGGAAACTCAAAGGACTTGGCATACCAAGTTGAAAATAGCTCTTTGGGCTAACATGATCACCCTAAAGAGAGCAATTAAGAATTCACCATATACACTTGTCTATGGAAGGGAATCCAGACTTCTTATCTCACTTGAGTTACAAACTTTAGATATCACCTATAAAATATAATTGATGGAGAATGAGATCATGGAAGTCTAAATATGTGAGTTGATGGAGCTTGAGGAGACAAGAGATCAAGATATGCACACCATGAATACTCACCAATAGTAAATAAATAATTATTTTGACAATAAGTCCATGCCAAGGATTTTCAAGGAAGGATACATCATCCTAAAATGGGATGAAGATAGGGCCAAACCTAAAAGGCACACAAATTTTGATGATTTTTGGAGTGGCCCATATGTGATCACATAATGCAAACAACATAATGCTTTCCAAATCTCAAATTTGGATAGAGAGGAGCTACATATCCTAGTTAATGGGATATATATAAATCATCGTTACTGAAGTTCTCTTTTTCTTTTCTACATAGTTTCCTATTTTCCTTGTGTTCCCTAAGTGCTTATGCACACATGTGAGTTTGTCCTGAACTTGTTTTGTGTTGTCTTTTATTGGTCTTGTTGTTTTTGTGTGGTGTGTTTCCTTGTGTTTTGTTTTGTCATAGTCCTTTTTATTCATCTTCAAGAATCCATTGACTCTATTAGACCTAAGTTGGATAAAGCTACTAGTCCGGTCAGTATAGCAGGCATACTACCCCTGTGAGTCACTAAAGTTTTGACCAAATTTTGGCCATTTAGGCCAAAATTGGGCACCCCTATTTGAAAAACCATCTAACTCTATAAATTTGGCTAGGTCTAATACGTAGCTTTTCTTTGGAAGGAGTGTTCTTTGACAAAAATCCTCACAAACTTACAAGTCTAATTATTTCACAGGTTTTGTTTTGGTATTTTTCTAAGTGTTTATTCTTTAAGAGGTTTTGTCTTAAAGTTTTTTATTTACGTGCCAAATTTTTTTGGACAATTTGTCCAAGATAAATTTTTTGAAGGGCAACTTGCAACTTTTACAAAGGAATTGTTTCGAACATTTTGTCTGAAACAACTTTCTTAAAGGGTATCTTTGTCACAAGAAATGGCCCACTTAAAATTTTTTGAAAGGTATGTGATAAATTTTTTGAAGGAAGTATTTCAGACATTTTGTCTAAGATAAATTTTCTAAAAGGGACTTCAATTTTTCTAAAGGGTATGTAACAACTTTTTTGAAGGGTATGTTTCAACTTTTCTGAAGGATTTTTTCAAGCTAATTTACATTTTCAACTTTCTCAAATGGAATTTTAACTTCTCCGAAGGGATGTTTTCAAAAATTCTAAAAGATTATTTCCATGAGAAGGTGGACCATTTCAAATAATCTAAAGTTTATTTTTTCCTTTCAAAATATCATTTCCAAAAGCCGAAGGACACTTTCAACTCTTCTGAATGGTCACTTGCAAGAAGCCAAAGGGTATGTTCATTTCAGGAAAGGCCTTTTTCACTTTGCTGAAGGGTCATTTTAAATAACCAAAAGGGCCAAATTTAAAGTCTAAAGGAATGAATTCTTTAAAAAATATTGTTCAAGGAATTCTTTTGGAAAACTTGTTGAAAAGAAATGCCTGAGGAGTGATGGCTTGTAAAACATCAATTTTAGACTACAAAAGCTAGAAGTTGGAATTTAAAAGAAAGGCTTGATGGGAAATATGAAGGTGAATATAAAGGTAAAAAATGGAAATTATAACTAAGGCATTTGGTTCAATTGTAACCTATTCAACTATAGTTGATTCAAACATAACTAAGGCATTCGATTCAATCGTAACAAAATGTAATTGATACTTTTATTTTAGTTGTAACTTGTTGTAACTAATTCATTAAGTGACATGACACACCCACCTCTCTCCCACATGAAAATGTAACTTTTTCTCTCAAGATGATAGATGTCCAAGTGACCCTTAAACTTCCTTTGATTGTTCTACCTCTCAAAGGCTATATATATTCATTCTCTTGGCTCATTTAGGATCATCTTCTAGTTATTGGAGAAACTCTAGCCAACTTTGTACTTAAAGAGACATACAATTGTCACTACCTCTTGTATGCTATAATATTGAGTAATGATTGGATCATTATTGGTCTAGTCTAGTGAAAGATTGTCTTTTCTATCTTGTACTCTTGATGGTTTACCAATTTATAGAAATAAGATTGTTGCAGGTCTTTTCTAGTATTCTTTTATAGGTGTATATATATCTTAGAAGTGATTCATGACTGTATATATGCATTCTCTTGGATCATTTAGGACCCTCTACTAGTTATTGGGGAAACTCTAGCCAGATTTGTACTCAAAAAACTCTTGAAGAGATATATAAGTGTGATTACCTCTTGTATGTTGTAATATTGAGTAATTATTAAATCATTATTGGTATATTCTAGTGAAAGATTGTATTTTCTAACTTGTACTCTTGATGGTCTACCAATTTATAGAAAGAAGATTATTTTAGGTCTTTGCTAATATTCTTTTATAAGTGTAGAGATATATTAGAAGTGATTCATGACTGTATCTTTCTTTGTATCATTCATTTCCTTATTAAGAATCATATACCTTCTCGAATCTACCATATGAAATATTGATGTAGCAATGGTTCTTGAGTTGTGAGTCTTATGCAAGAAAACACCTTGTTTTATCTTTAAAGTTGTGTTTTCAGTTAATTAGGAGGATATAAAATATTGGTGCATCACCATTTTGTTTTCTTAGCTATTTTCCTTAACCTTTTTCATACACAATTGATATATTAGAGAGATATTTAAAGGTACATCAAGGAGAGCTATCCCATAATATAGAGATTCATCTCAACAAAATTGTCACCCACGACAAGAGAGATGATTCCATTTTTCCACTTGGATGAGGAGAGTTGAGCATCTCCTCAAGGGTAAAAATTGAAGCATCAATATTTTTTTTCATGCCTAGTGGGACCTCTAAGTCCTGGAATATTGTTCAATATTGGTGTTGATCTTGGCATTATTGAAGAGAAAGAAACATCTACATTCAGTACCTAGCAACTCCATTGAAGAATTCAAGTCTTTAGTTGAGGATCAGTCCTATTTTCCATGCTAAAGGTGACCACTAGGTATGATGCTAAAGATGTACCCTTCAAAATTGTGGAAATACCTCCATATTCCACCAAAAAATTTAGGTTTGTCAATACTCATCCTTACAAAAGAGATTTTGTGTTTAAAGATTCCAAGTTTGTGTTATATTCCATTCTTAACACCTATAGTGATCATTCTAAAATGGCTATAAGACAACCTTTTATGCCTTTCATTGGGGTATCTCCCTTGTATCTTGCCCAATATGATCCAATTCTAGGAGCATCCCTCAAAAGTGTCCCATCTTTTAGTTGGGACAGTCCAATTACTGCCATTGAGAACATCAAGAATATATAAAACTTTTTTTAATATCCATAACATCAACCAAGAAAATGTATCTATTAGGTTTTTATCCATGTCACTAGGATTCTCAGGACCCTAAAAAACATAATATTATACCATGTGGCAACATCCCACGCATTTGGGTGACATGAGGCCATTATACTTATCTAAACCTTAGGGCACGTGACATGATACTATGTGGCATCATACTACATGCCTAAGTACTCAGAGGTGATTAGGATGTCTTGAGACCACTAGGTTCCTAAGATGCTACCACATGGGAGCATCCCATGCATATGGGTATCCATAAATATTGGAACCTTGAGGCATGTGATATTTTGACATGAAATATCATCTTATGTTCTTAAAAATGACTAGCATGTGCCCAAAATAACATGACATCATTTTTTCATCTTCAAAAGGATTTCAATAGTTGTTGGCACCATGTATGTCTCTCATGATAGGCATGGGCCTATTCAAGGTTCCTCAGTGTGGAAATGATGTCAATGACATTATAGGATAATGAGTTAGGGGATGATGCCACTGGCATAACCCTATTGTTTCGCTATCATGAAGAGGTTCATATTGGTCCAATGCCTTTTACTAGGGATTTTTTTTGGAATACTTTTTTATAAGTTATTGTGTGTGTTTCATAGTTAAAATATTTAAATTTACATATTCTTTATGTATATTTTGATTACTAGTTTTTATTTTAACTTATCTTTAGTTTAGCTATATTGATCTTGGTTATTATTCATGCAAAATGACTTTTTATAGGCTATCAAGGAAATAAGGTGGAAAGAAATAACTACTTTAAAAATATAGACAAGAAAATGTATAATTTTTTCAATTTCTATAGTTTCATTTTTTAAAGATGTTGTATTGATATTTGAATTTTTTGGGAAACAAATTGATGTCCTTGGGTAGAATGTAAACAAAATTAAATTTATGCAAAATCAAATCTCAAACAAAAAATAAACTACAAAACATTTATCTTGTGCATGTTTTGGTCCTTTGGATTTACATTGTTGATTATATGTTTGGATATATTTGAAATTTATGCATATGGGTATCCATAAATATTGGGACCCTTAGGCATGTGATATTTTGACAAATGCATTATATTATATAATCTATGATTAGATACAATTGAAAATGATTATGATATATGTCCTTTAAAATATACTATGACTGTAAAACCTTCATTATTGATGTAGTGTGCATATAATATACATAAACTAATCATGTCAATAAGGAAAGCCCATAATGGCATATTGGGCTTATGGTCAATTGTAACACCTCTAAGATGTTAAAAATTAATGTGCATTGTCTAGTCTAATGTGAAATATTTTGAGTGTCGATATGCATTGTAGGCCACAAATTGGATTGCACATGCTAAGGTATAGTCCTATGTACTAAATCTAATTTTATCTTCAAATCAATATAAATATATACTAAGACCAATCTACATTATATCCAATGTAGAAAAGAGGTCTACTTTAGTATGATAGATAATTCATTTTATTTAGAGAGATCTTGTTTCAAAACCAAACCAAGTTTAGACTTATGGTTACAAGAGATAAGTTTGTAGCCAATTTAGGAGTAGTTAACAAAACTATAAAGTATGAGGAGGTTGCTTGCAGGTCTATAAGTTGAACATCTTAAATTTGTATGTTTGTGTTTGGACAATTTGTAGTGTTATATGGTTTGAACCTAATTTTCAAGTATAAATAAAATAAAATAAGACACATTTTTATTCTTGATGCATTTAAAAATACTAGGAACATGTAAGTTTATGATTTTATTTTATTATTTGATCTTATGAAATATTTTTATGATGTTCTATGACCTCTATGGATTTGTGTAAAAGGTTATGCAAGGGATATTATAATATTTTATAATAATTATGGATAAAATAAATGTTTTGTTAGGATATCTATGGAGTTTCATACTTGAAAGACATGTAGGTTTATGCTTCTGATGTTGAGAAATTATATTCTTGCTTTTATTAAGCATGTATAAATATTACAAGGTTATAAGACATAGAATAGGGTTACAATTTAAAGTAAAATAATACTTATTTTTGTATATTTATGGTTTTTGAGTCTAAAAGTGATTGATACAATAATTGAATCATTTAGATATCTTCATCTGATCAAAAGGAATGCTTGAGAGAGAAAAATTGTTTTTAAGAATCTAGGTTTGTTCAAACATCACAAGTGATAAAAAGATAAGGTGGGATTTTGGGTTTAATCTCTTTATCAAATTTCTATATTAGCACTAAAGTGTAGTCCCAACAAGATTACGTATTGTCCTTTCATGTAAGACTAAGGTATTGCATGTTCACCTGAAGAATGCATCAAGAGACCGGTTCCCATGGGTTATGTTACTCAGTAACATACTAGTCATAAAATTGAGTTTATTCATATATCTGATTAGAATTTACATAGAAAAATAAATATATGACTATAGACCTTGACTCAATCACAACATCTTAAAACATGAAGACAAATGCCATGAAGTTCAAAGGGTTGTCTATGCAAACTCATATAATACATGCTTTATAAATCTCATAATGAATGATAAGCCATAAATTAGTCAATACAAACACATTATCAATTCTTAAATATCAATTATATGAAACACAACACCTGAACTAATTATATATGTAATTCTGTTGGGTGAATATTTTGTCATCAACTAACTGACGGTAAAATGGGTATATCGACTATAGCACAACGAGATTTATATGGCAAAAAGTGTAGGTTTACCATAGCATAATGAGATAAATCTCTCCTCTCATCAAGGGGAGGTTCCCTATAAATTACTATATATTAATATAAACTAAAAATAGACTCAGGGTTGAAATCACACCATCCATCTCTCTTTTTTCAGAGATGATGTTCACAAGGTAAAGGCAAATTCCTATGTAATAATTGAAAATAATCCTCTTCTTTTAGAAATGATATCTAGTAAATAGTAGGAAAACTTTTGCAGTAGTAATGGGATCCACAAGAAACCCATGAAAGCACAAAGTCTTTCATTTCTTCTCTTGCCGATTTAGGACTAATAAAACTATAGAATGAAGTGAGGCTCAAAGTCTCCACTAAAAACCACAACAAAATATAAGATCACAAAGGATAAAAGTAGTACAAAGTGTTTCTAATATCCTTTTCCACCAAAACACAAGTAATGAAAACTAAAGGTAATTATAGAAGCACAAAGTCTTCATAATTAACTTCAAAACATATTTAGATAATTTCCACACACTGTGCTTATTAAATCAAATAGATGAGATATTACTCCGAAAAGGACATAAGAATAATTTCCTAAATAATACAAGTTATTTTGACACAAATTCTGAAAATTAACTTACTTTCTCATTCATTCAAGAAAATATGATTTACAATCTGAGCTCAAAGTCTTAGGATGCATCTCAATTTGGGTAGAGTTCTTGCTCTCAATTATAAAAAATATGCCTTTACAAAAGAGGCTCTCCTTATTTATAGGGAGAGACCTTGAAGATTGAAAAAGACCTAAATATCTTTTTCTAGTCAAAGATGGAAGTCTTTGTTGACTTTGGAATTTCCATATTTTTACATGTAATTACACATGACCAAAGTACATGTGCAAATGTCCAAAGCGGTTACAAAAGTGCATTTAGAAAAAAGGAAATTAAATCAATGAAAAATTGATTCAATTTGTAGCTCCATATTTTTTCATAGGAGCATCATACATGGTGATAGCCTCTTGTATCCTGATACTGTCTAGAGCAACTGTATTCTTGAAGATAACCTTAGCCCTGACTATGGCATCTCTCACTGTTGTGACTGATTTCGCATGACTAGTTACTGATTATCTAGGACATTGTCCACAGAGGCCACTGAAAATGTTATCTCCTCAAATTATTTTTGGAACATACCTTCAAATTCTTGAATCATTTCTTCTGCTATAATGAACATGTTGTCTTGTGTCCTCCAACTTATGCAACAGACTGATATCACTTTGTTCACTAAGGTCTCTAGAAGATTCAAGGTCACTAATTAATTCCTTAAGCACCCAAATTCTATATATCAATGCTTCTTTAGTTTCAATATATGAGTCTCTATTAGCATTAATGCTAATTGATACTAGAGTAATTATTTTTAGCTTCTTCATATCTGTCTATTTGCCAAGATATTTATCTATGCTTTCAATATCTTGAGAAATGATATTGATAAGATCATCTAGTTTTGCTCTCATTTTCTTTATCTTATCTATTTTATTAGACAACTTTGTAAGCAAGGAAATCCCTTTTGTATGCATCTTGCCTAAGTAATCTTCAAGCACTTTTCCCTTCAGATAGGTCTTTTCTACCTTTTGAATCGTGGGGTCATCGACGGAGATAGCCTCTGGAGTTACAATTTCTAGAGTTAAAGTAATCCTCCTTATCACCGCAATCAATTGTTCCACCATTACTTTATAATGGTTCTTTATTTCTCTTTCCCTATCAAATTTTTGAACCATAATGTCCATTTCTAATTACAAGTAACTCTTAGCACTTTCGTGAGTTACCTTACCCAGTTTAATTTGGGAGATAGAGTAGTCACTCATATCAAAATTTTCAAGACTTGCATCCTGTAGAGGTCTGGCAACTTCTAGAAATTTGTGCCCCTTATCTTCAATCATCTTTGAAAGAATTTTTGGCTTCTTGGGAGTCTTGACATTCACTAACACTATTTTACTGAAATCAAAGTCATCTGGGGAGATGGCCTATTTTTTCCTTTTGGGCGTATAAGCCAACAACCAAGGTGGGAGGGCATAAGAACTTACATTAGCATCAATCTGTGTATTTGGTGTCACTAGAGTAGCACCTACACTAGTGGTGGAAACAATGGGTGGAGTATTAGTTAAAGCTACACCTGCTACTGAATGGTCAAGGGCAAAACTATCTCTAATATCAAAAGATGGAGATGACAAACTTGGGATTGATCTTGAGGAATGAAGAACATCTCCAGAAGCACCTTGAGGGTCACCAAAAATAATTTTAGAAGGAGAGGTAGCTCTATAAGAGGGAATACTGATTAGAGAGATAGGTGAAGGAGTTACATCAGGTGAGTTAGGTGGGGAGGAATAAATTCCTACATCTGGTTGCACACTTAATTGTAGAGATAGAGTTTCCTTTTCCTATCAACCTATGGGCCTATCATCAGTTTCCATCTATTTTGATACTAGTTTTTCAATGCCCTGCTTCTCAACTTCCATGTTTGTTATTCCTAGTTCCTTCTCTACAACTTGTTACTTCTTTGTCATGAAGATGATTCTTGGCTTATGTGGCCTATCAGAAGCAAGAACATCACTTTTATTCTTCATTCTATTTTCTGCCCTTCTCCTTGTTTCTTCTTGAAATTTGGCTTCTGACCCTATAATGAACTCTTTCAAAGTGATTCCCTTATTTGCTAACCAATCATTGGTGTTTGCCAATATTGGTTCGAATCTCATTCTCAAGGAAGTCAACTCCTTCTGAGACCATTGGATCAGGCAAAGAGGGGCATTGGTGAC
The DNA here is from genome assembly GCA_037957365.1 of Torreya grandis. Classification (NCBI taxonomy): domain Eukaryota; kingdom Viridiplantae; phylum Streptophyta; class Pinopsida; order Cupressales; family Taxaceae; genus Torreya; species Torreya grandis. Next base: position 1,914,690 of record JARHVA010003441.1, read on the forward strand.
TAGTTCAACATGGTATCTATTATTTATCAAATCACCATCATCCACTAGATCAGCGAGCCCCAAATACTCTATCTACTCAAGGGACAATCTACTATAGTCCATCTTTTTGATGTCTTCAGCTATATTTAAATCAACCCAAATATCTTTGATCATCAGCTCATGAAACTTGGTATTCCTCTAGATTATATCTTTCATGCCTCTATAGTCAAAATTTGGCCTCCTTTTGAAATGATTCATGGTTACGAGTTGCATTTCAGTCTCCATTACTCTAGCTTTTCTAGTGGTCAATACGGAGAACTTACCAATTTTAATTAGGAACCTGAAACTAGGTTTCTTGAGTTCCATCTGCTTATTGTGCATGACAATAATTTGCCTGCATAGCTCCATTAAGACCAATTTTTCTGAGGGGAATATTGGAAGCATATAGGGATAACCTTGGAAAAATCCAACCCACAGATAACAAAAAGAAGGGAACTTCAAGAACATACACCTGAAGTCATTCACAACTATCCAAGATTCATTTGACACTCTTTTATGTTCTAATTTGGGATAAAAAACACATAAATACCATGAAGAAAGCATCATTTACCCTTATAATATGATGGATAGAACCCTTCAATGTCATCTGAGGCTAATATTGATACACCGAGGTTGTTTTCATATCTCCTTCTGATGTTAAACCTGGGAATGTTCTCATCAACGCTATAATATACACCAAATATGACATCATATAGAATTTGGAGGTAGTAGATACCTTCATCAATTGCTCATGCAGAGCTTTGCTAAATTTTTCTCCCCAAAAAATGACTTGTTTGCCCTAGAGAATTATCTTAACGAAGGGGTACATCCAATCATGAAACTAAGAGGAAGAAGGTAAACCTCTTGCCTTGTTAGGGAGCGTGATCAAATCACCAACTTTTTTAACAAAATTACATCATAGAAAGCTCTGTGTCCATCATGACAAGTTCACCCTTAGAGTCTTGAGCAATCTATTATTGATCACTTTCTTCGCTCGTTCAGGGTCTTTGTCATATTTCCTTTGAGCTTCAATGAAGTCAAGATTCAATACTCCAATAGCAGGAGGACACATGAATACTTTATCGATGAATTTAGGGTCTAGTCTGATCACCACATTACCACCAGCGTCTAACATAGCCCTAGCACCCTTGTTGTGGAACTGAGAACACTAGAGAATGAACTCTATGTTGTGGGCTGCTATAGGAAAAGAAGATACCAGATGGATATTACTCTTGATTATCTTCATCATTTCCTAGCTGGGGTTGCTTGATTTAGTTATTTCTATGAAATCAACCATATCTATGTGCCCGATCTCTGTATCCCTAATGTCGTCGATATTAGAAGTAACTAAGGTGATTAGAAAAACATCTTGATACTTATACTTCATCATCTTTGATTTTTTTAGAGAAACCTCAGTCATTTAGATGAGCCTTTGTCAAAAGTATGCTGATGAAGAAGGATCTTGGAGAGAAACTACAACAAGAATCATGATCGTGCAATTAGGGGAAATATTGGCAATCTAGGAAAATTACACGTTGATGATCACGACCATGGGAATGTGCTTGAAAGGGCTAAGGTGTGAGCAATTCAGAACATTTAAAGGGAGGCGGGCTTAGAAAAGTGAGAAAAATAAAATTTCCCATAGTTAGGAAAAATCTAAGGAAAGGTATGCAAGGGTGGCAAAAATTGCTTCCCTTGGATGTTGATGATAGTTTCACATAGGTGACAAAAATTTCTGCCATTGCATGTAAAGGTCATGCATGGGAGGCAATTTTTTTTGCCTATGCACATGGAGGGAAAAATAATGTAAAGGTGGCAATTTTTACCACCTATGCATGAAGGGGGAACTTTGTGTGAGGGCAGCAATTTTTACTGCCCTTACATGGGAAACATTGTGTAAGGAACTATGTGATGGCAGTAATTTTTGTTGCCCTCACACAAAGGGGGAATGGGTGGTGTAATGGTGGTAAAAATTACCGCCATCACACAGGATGATGTAAATTGTGTAAGGGAAGCAATTTTCACCACCCTCACACCATTAGAAATGGCCAACATACTTTTTTTGGGTGGGGTTTAGGTTTCTACCTAGGTTACCCCCTCAAGGAAGAAAGGGAGGAGGGGGAAAATAACATAAGATAAAAACCTAAAAAATAAAAGGAAGAAGAAACCAAAACCTAAAAAAGAGAGAAAAAAAATGAAATGAAAACCTAAAAACTAAAGAGAAGAATGCAAAACCCTACCTGGAAAATCATAATCCCATGCTCGAATCTGAAAAAATCATGATCCCACTCATTCACACAATTGACTAGATGTAGGGAGGAGGAGAAAACAACTTGAAATGAATCAAATGAGGTGAAAACAAGTTTAAAAGGTTGAAAATTAATTTTAACCACTCGATGCGTATGGCCATAAATATCGCATGTGAAAACTAAGATCGTGCAGGGACAAAAAAATCACCGCCTCTACATGTGAGGTTGAAGAATGATGCAAGGGTGGCAAAAATCACCGCCTCTGCATGGAATAGACAAAAATGCAAGGGCGGAATTTTTCACTGCTCCTACATGAAAGGATGTAAGGGCAAAAAAAAACACCACCATTGCATGGGGACTAAAAACCACATGTAATGGCAGAAAAAAATGCCACCCTTGCATGTAAACTAAAAAAGCACACTAACTCCTTGAAATCTATCAAAAATTTGACATTCTGACCACATCAAAATCATAACAATTTTCACATTTTTTGTGAAATCGTAATGAGGGAAGGTTGTGAACTTTTCAAGGATGTTAGTTGACCAAACTTGAGATCAAGAAAAAATTGTCTCAAAAGATGAACTTAGAGTGAAAAACATGAAACAAACAAGTTTCATAGGGGTTGTTCCAAAAATGAGCGTAGCTAATTTTGGGAACAACAGCTGGCTCCTATTGGGGAACTTCTATTGATCGAATCTTGAAATGATCAATGGGAGTAGAAACTAGTCTCTAAGTGCCTTCATCCATGCTATTGGGCCATGGATTCAAGCTCAAAAGAAAAAGACATGAAAAACCAAATAGAAATAAATAAACATAAGAATATACAAATGTACAAGTGAACTCATCTGATACTTCAAGGACTGAAGTGCTTCAGATGTTGCCCACTGTGAGGCAATGAGAATGGCATTCCATCTTGATATTCTAGAAAGAAGCTATTCTCACCATATATTTGATGAATGATAAATGGACCTCTCCATAAAGAATCAAATTTTCCATGCATTCTTTTTGGTTCTCTCCTCTTGTCCCACAAAAAGACTTGATCTCCAATTTAAAAATCATGAATCCTTACTCTCTTGTCAAAGAGTTTCTTCCCTTGATTTTGATGTGCAATAATCTGGTCTACTACCATAGTTCTCTACTCATCTAGTTTGGTTAGGCACATGATCCTTTTATCAATAGAATATTCAAAAGTTGAATCTTTGATTGCCTTTGCCAACCTCAGTGTTGGTAGTTTCAGGGTGATTGGTATCTCCACATTCAAACCATACAAAATTTAGAATGCTTACATGCCTATTTACCTCTTGGGTGTAATCTTATCTACCCACAAAGCATTGAACAATGCTTTATGCCAAGTCCTCTGATTATCATCTACCAGTTTCCTAATAATAGTAACTAGATTCTTGTTGCTTGATTCGGCTTGACCATTTCCTTATGGATAGTAGTCAGAGGAGTGGGAAAGAATAATCCCATAATTTTATCAAAACTTAGTAACCTCACGAGAAGAGAAACAAGAAGCATTATTTGTTACAATCTTAGCTGAGACCCCAAATTAGGAGATGATATTTTCTTTAAGAAAATTACATACCATTTCTGAAGTAACATGCTTAGTTGGAATGGCTTCCACCCATTTGGTAAAATAGTCAGTCATGGTGAGAACATAGTTATGTCTGGCACTCGAGGACAGGTTCAATGTGCCAATGAAATCAATACCCCACTATTGAAAAGGTTTTTCAATCACCACTAGCTTGAGAGGTAACGCGGTTAATTTTGGTTTTCTGATGAACTGTTGACATAATTCACACCTACGTACCTATTTGTATGCATCTTGAAATAGTGTAGGTTAATAGTATCTCACTCATAGAATTTTTTGAGCTGTCACTGGTGCATAAAAATGTCCTCCACAAGCCAAATTATGGAAGAACTCTAAAAGTTTACTTTATTGCACCTTATCGATGCAATGAAGAAATACCCCATCAAGGCTTCTCTTGTACAAACCATTGTCCCACAAGACATAGTTAGTATCCTTTAACTTAACATTCCTTTTTTCTTTGTAGGATAAATGGGTGGGACACTCACCATAGGTAATAAAATGAGCGATATTAGAATACCACTCATCAATAGTAGCGATGAAGAGAACTGTAGGCACGTCTTTGACCTCTATTTCTTCATGTTCTATTTCCTTGGGTATATTATTAGCAATCAATTGGCAGAGCCCTTTTCCCCAAAAAAGTTTGGTAGGTTTGATATCAAGATCAAAATCATAAATTTTGGCAATCTAATTTCCCCTTTTAGTACCAAAATCTTGTTGAGTTAAAATGGACTTCACTGTTGTATCAAGCACTAGAAAAATAGTATGTGAATTCAGGATATAGAATCTAAAATGCTTTACTTAACCAAGGCAAAATCATGCTTCTACATATTTGAATAATTTAATTTGTGAACTTTGAGAGGAGAGGTCATAAATGATATGGAAGATTCCACACCTTCTTTGTTTTGATGAGCCAAAATAGCTGAAATTATATGCTCAGAAGCATAGCTATATATTATGCAGTCTTTGGTATAATCTAGACAAACTAGGATTGGTACATGGGTGATCACTTTCTTGATGTCTTCAAATGTTGACTTTCCTTCTACAGTCCAATGGAAAGTGGCTTTACCCTTCATCATGTTGACAATGTGGTGAGTCTTCTCTGCAAACTCTGGAATGGATCTCTGAAGGCAAGATCTATTGCTCTTTGGAAGGTAGCGCCAGCATTAATCAAATTGAAAGTCATTTTGTGATATGCAAAAGTGCCCCAAGGTGTAGTGAAAGAAATTTTATGTTGATCTGCTTCATTGACTTCTACTTGATTGTACCTAGAAAAACCATCTAACATTGATAACATTTTTGAACCAGTCACTGTTTACAACACTTGATCCATGATGGGCAGGAGGTAGTTATCTTTTAAAGAAGATTGATTTATGTTTCTGAAATCAACACATATACAAATTTCTCTATTCATTTTTCTCATAAGAACTATGTTAGAAATCTAGGTGGAATGATGGATTGGAAAAATAATTCTTGCATTCAGCATTTTTTGGATCTTAGAAAGGATAGCACCTGATATTTTGAGGTTGTATTGCCTTTGTTTCTACTTTTAAGTCAATGACCCAACTTTAAGAAGAATTTCATCCCAAATTTCCTTAGACTTGAGAGATTTCAAATCATCATAAGAATATGCCAAAACATCAATGTAATGGCAAAGAAGACTAATGAATTTGAGCTTTTCATCAAAAGTGCAGCAATTCCCAATGTAGACCATTTTGGGATTTTCTATTGTACTCAAATTCACTTGATCAAATTCCTTGAAAGAACTTGAATTCATTTGTCACTACTCGACATACCTATCATGCTCATCAAACAAACTCTCAAGAGAAACCAAACCTTTTGGAATTTTATTCCCCTTGAGTTGAAAGAACTCTTCACCAATTTTGGAATTTATTTTGGGAACTGATTCCCATGGTGGAGATTTGCTTCCTTCAAAATAAAGTTCCTCAAAGTTGTCCATATTTTCCAAAAAAGTAATGATTTGGTTTTCATCATTAAACACTTGCCAATGGTTGGAATTATTAGGTACACTTGGTCAAAAGACTAGCTCAATAGTGTACTTGTCCCCTTTAAATTCTTTATGGGGAACCATGAGGGTTGTAAAGACCACCAATTAATTTACACAATCATTAAATTCTCTCAGCAAAGCAAAAATATTAAAAGCATAAAAACTTTCAATACAATCCCATAATAAATTGTGATAATTTCATAATCTTTCATTTTTGGTATGGTACATATTTCTTACCTGATAAACCACCAGTTTAGCATATCCCTGAGGATGAAGAATCCTAATACCTTTAGCATGAGCATCTTTCAATCCAAGCAGCAAAGACTCATACTTGGTGGTGTTGTTATTATTGTTGAATTACAACTTATATGAACAAGGAAAAATTTCTCCTTGAGGGGAGATCAAAATAATTCTAGTTCTAGAGCTGGTAGAAGAGCAACTGCCATCAAATTATAAAATCTAGACATCATTAGAATTTGATCTTTTCAAAAATTTATCTTTGTTATTCAGGAAAGATCTTTTATTATCTAAACTTTTCTCTAACAATTATTTTGATTTTATATCTAAATTTTTTGAATTTTTGATAAAAGAACTTTCATCTAATGAGATGAAAAAATCTTCAGTAGTCAGGAAATAATTACCCATTCCTGATGATTCAAATAAAATTTGAGCTTCGAGATCTAATGTTTGAGTGACTATATATTTTGACTCTTTCTCAAGAAGCAATTTTTTCATGATGCCTTTAATAGGTATCTTTGATTTATACAAGTCTATATTCAATTATCCACATACGTCCTTGCATAAATTGTGCCTGAGGAGGATGCCATAGAAGCTAGAACATCGGCTACCAAGACTGTCATTTTGATCCTCTTCTCTGGAAAAGCTTTAAACACAAATTGGGCATCTTTGATTTAGCCTAAGAGTGGTACTTTCTTGTTTTCCATAGAAAATCATCAACCAAAAGTCTTAGTTAAGGTAAGACCAAGAGAATTTTCTACCTTGGCGGGCATAACATTGTCAGAGGCCCTAGAGTCTATTATACAGTTGCTCAACTTATGACCACTTATCAAAAGAGAAACATAGAAAGGTTTTATTTTATTGGGGGCAGCAGGAGGATTAGTGACAAGATTATTCTGAGTGGATTTTTTATTTGAGGAATCATGAGACACCTTTAAAAAATCTTGTCCTATAGGGAAAGTTTTATTTTTTACGTATTCAGCCAACCTATCAAACTGTTCAAGATTAGCTCTCAAGTATTCAACTTTATTCATTTGAATTTTAGTATTTTTGGCATGATAATTATATAAAATAATTGAAATGAACTATAAATAGAGAGAGGAAGTCCATCATCTTGATCTTTATTGGGTGTGGCACTGGTATGAGAAATAAAAGTAGAAGGTACAGGATGGTTTGAGGTACTTACTTTCTTATTAGTCACTAGGTCCTTTGATTAGAAAGGCAGTGAAGTCCCCCATTTAGCAATCGAGACCACATGATGGGGTTCTTCTCCTGCTTTTCCTTTATCATCTTATTGAGTTAACTAATTTTGGGAGCAAGTAAAAATAGTGTATGATCCATCAAATACTTCTCCCTTCTAGTTTCATCTTGGTAATTCAGGAAACCATTGTTGGACTCACCAGCTAATTCTTCTTATCCTTATACAAAGGGATTAACATCATCTTCTTGGGCCAACTCAAGTTGGAGTGAGAAATCATGTTCAGCTTCAAGGTAATCAACTGCTGAGTTAGCTGGTATTGCTTCAATGGCAAGTTTTCCCTATGGGGGAGGCAAACAATTTGGTTGCCCTTGATTTTTGGTAGCATTGCCTTGATACAAATGGTTCTAAAATGTCCTCCTTGGCACATACAGATAAGGAGGAGTAGACATACTTTGGTCCATTTGTCTTTTTAGGGCTATCAGTTCATTTTTCAACTTTTGTACCATTGGATCTATGGTGCTCATGGAAGAACTTTTAGTAGATGAGGAAATTTTATTTTTATTAGAATATTTTCTAATCTTACCTGCTAGGATAAGATCATCTTCAACCTCGGTAGCCAATTTTTGGGTTACAAAAATATCTATAGGATCGGCCCACCTCAACAGAAAACTTACTTTAGGAAGTTGAAAGTTGATAGAAAAACACTTGAGGTTCTCTAGTGTTGGTTGAGCAATTGTATGAATTCGATTCCTCATCTTGTTGAATTTAAAAATAAAGTCTCACATAGGCTCATGAGGTTCCTTCTTCATTTTCATAAGCTGATCTAACAAGGTATGTGCATCTTCAGTGGGTTTGAACCTAGCCTCAAACTTGGCCTTGAGCATATTCTAGTCAGTTATAGTTTGAGCTTGAAGGTGATAAAACTAGTCTGTGGCAGCACCTTGCAAAGTTTCTACAAATAGTCTCATCGATATATATTCATATTCCATGCCTATCATACCACATGCTATGCAAAAGGTAAAAATGTGCTCATCAAGGTGAACCTTCCCATCACCATAGAAGTTGGGGAAATTATTTCTTGAACTATGAGGTAGTTCGTGTAAAGGTGGGGCTAGATTAAGAGGACCAAAAGAGTTGCCCCAAGGACCTTGGGCCACCATAATATGACAATTGAAGGGAGGGATAACAAATCTTAGTGGGGTAAGTACGGATAAAACTCTACTAGCACTAAGACTAGAAGCTTTATTTGGTATTGGAGATCTGACATTGGTAGGAGGAAAACTCTTGGTACGCTAGAGGTGAGATGACAGAGGAGAAATCTCAAAATTATTTTGCCACACTAACTTGAATATAGGATCAACAGTACCTTGATCTCTCTGGCTTCACATGTATGGTAGATCTACCAGAGTAAAAAAATGAAAAAGGACTGGAAATTCTTCAATTTGAAGCTTGAGGCTTCAAAGTGCATGTTTGTTTCCCTAGTGGAGTCACCAAAAAGTTGTTGGGTGAATATTTTGTCGTCAACTAACTGATGACAAAATGGGTATATTGACCACAACACAAGGAGATTTATACATCAAAAAGTACAGGTTTACCATAGCATAATGAGATAAATCTCTCTTCTCATCAAGGGGAGGTTCCCTATAAATTACTATATATTAATATAAACTGAAAATAGACTCAGGGGTGAAATCACACCATCCATCTATCTTTTTTGAGAGATAATGTTCATAAGTTAAAGGCAAATTCTTGTGTAATAACTGAAAACAATCCTCTTCTTTCAAAAATGATATCCAGTAAACAGTAGGAAAACTTTCAGGGTAGTAATGGGATCCACAAGAAACCCACAAAAGCACAAACTCTTTTGTTGCTTCTCTTACCAATTTAGGACTAATAAAATTTTAGAATGAAGTGAGGCTTGAAGTCTCCACTAAAAACCACAACAGGATATAAGATCACAAAGGATAAAGGTAGTACAAAGTGTTTCTAATATCCTTTTCCACCAAAACACAACACAAACTAAAGGTAATTATACAGCACGAAGTCTTCATAATTAACTTTAGAACATCTTTAGATAATTTCCACACACTTTGCTTGTTTAATCAAATAGATGAGATATTACTCGGAAAAGGACATAAGAATAATTTCCTAAATAACATAAGTTATTCCAACACAAAGTCTAAAAAGTAACCTATTTTTTCATTCATTCAAGAAAATAAGATTTACAATCTGAGCTCAAAGTCTCAGGAAGAATCTCAATTTGGGCAGTGTTTTTGCTCACAATTACAAAAGATATGCCTTTACAAAAGAGGCTCTCCTTATTTATAGGGAGAGACCTCAAAGATTGAAAAATACCTAAATATCTTTTTCTAGTCAAAGATGGAAGTCTTTGTTGACTTTAGACTTTCCATATTTTTACATGTAATTACACATGACCAAAGTAAATGTGCAAATGTCCAAAGTGGTTACAAAAGTGCATTTAGAAAAAAGAAAATTAAATCAATGAAAAGTTTATTCAATTTGTAGCTCCATCTTTTTTCATATGATCATCATACATGGTGATAGCCGCTTGTATCTTGATACTATCTAGAGCAACAGTATTCTTGAAGATCACCTTAGCCCTGGCTGTGGAGTCTCTCACTGATGTGACTGATTTCACATGACTAGTTAACCTAGTTTTTAGATTATATAGAGTTAACTGATTATCTAGGACATTGTCCATAGAGGCCACTGAAAATGTTTTCTCCTTGATTTCTTTTCAAAACATACCTTCAAATTCCTGAATCATTTATTCTACTGAAATGAACTAGTTGTCTTGTGTGGTAAGTTTGCAAGGCAGCTCCTCTAACTTATGCAATAGATTGATATTACTTTGTTCATTGAGGTCTCTAAAAGATTCAAGGTTGCTGATTAATTCCTTAAGCACCCGACTTCTATATATCAATACTTCTTTAGTTTCAATATACGAGTCTCTATTAGCAATGATGCCAATTGATACTAGAGTTCTTATTTTTAGCTTCTTCATATCTATCTATTTGCCAAGCTATTTATCTGTGCTTTCAATATCTTGAGAAATGATATTGATAAGATCATCTAGTTTTGCTCTTATTTTCTTCATCTTATATGTTTTATCAAACAACTCTGTAAGCAAGGAAATCCCTTGTGTATGCATCTTGCCTAAGTAATCTTCAAGCACTTTTCCCTTCAGATAGGTCTTCTTTTGTCTTCTGAATCATGAGGTCATCAATGGAGATAGCCTCTAGAGTTACAGTTTCTGGAGTGAAAGTAATCCTCTTTATCACCGCAGTCAATTGTTCCACCATTTCTTTATAATGGTCCTTCATTTCTCTTTCCCTATCAAATTTCTAAACCATAATGTCCATCACTGATTGTAAGTCACTGTTAGCACTTTAGTGAGTTACCTTACCCAATTTAATTCAAGAGACAGAGTAGTCACTCATATCAAAATTTTCAAGAGTTGCATCTTATGGAGGTTTGGAAACTTCCAAAAATTTGTGCCCCTTATCTTTAATCATCTTTGAAAGAATTTTTAGCTTATTGGGAGTCTTGACTTTCAATGACACTATTTTAGTGAAATCGAAGTCATCTAGGGAGATGGCATATTTTTTCCTTTTGGGAATATAAGCCAACAACCAAAGTGGAAGGGTAGAAGTACTTACATTAGCATCAATCTATTTAGTTGGCGTCATTGGAGTAGCACCTGTACTAGTGGTGGAAACAATGGGAAGAGTACTAGTTAAATCTACACTTGCTGTTGAATGGTCAAGGGCAGAATTATCTCCAATATCAAAAGATAGAGATGACAAACTAGGGATTGATCCTGAGGAATGAAAAACATCTCTAGAAGTACCTTGAGGGTCACCAAAAATAATTTTGGAGGGAGATGCAACTCTAGAAGATGGAATACTAATTGGAGAGATAGGTGAAGGAGTTACATCAGGTGAGTTAGGCAGGGAAGAATAAATTCTTGCATCTGGCTGCACATCTACTTATGGAGATAGAGTTTCCTTTTCTTGTCAACCTGTGGGCCTATCATCAATTTTCATCTATTCCACTACTATTTTTTCAACACCCTACTTCTCAACTTCCATGTTTGTTGTTCCTAGTTCCTTCTCTATAACTTGTGACTTCTTTGTCACGAAGATGATTCTAATCTTATGTGGCCTATCAGAAGCAAGGACATCACTTTTATTCTTCATTCTATTTTCTGCCCTTCTTGTTTCTTCTTAAAATTTAGCTTCTGATCCTATAATGAACTCTTTCAAAGTGATTCCATTATTTGTTAACCAATCATTGGTGTTTGCCAATATTGGTTCAAATCTCATTCTCAAGTAAGTCAACTCCTTTTGAGACCATTAGATCAGGGGAAGAGGGGCATTGGTGACTTATTCAACATGGTATCTATTATTTATCAAATCACCATCATCCACTAGATTTGTAGGGATATCAGTGAGCCCCAAATACTCTATCTACTCAAGGGACAATCTACTATAGTCCATCTTTTTGATGTCTTCAGTTGTCCTCAAATCGACCCAAATATCTTCAACCATCAGCTCATAAAACTAGGTCTTCCTCTGGATTATATCTTTCATGCCTCTATAGTCAAAATTTGGCCTCCTTTTGAAATGCTTCAGAGTTACGAGTTGCATTTTAGTCTCCATTACTCTAGCTTTTCCAGCAGTCAATACAAAGAACTTGCCAATTTCAATTGGGAACTTGAAATTGGATTTATTGAGTTCCATCTGCTTATTATGCACGATAATAATTTGCTTTCATAGCTCCATCAAGACCAATTTGTCTGAGGGGAATCTTGGAAGCATATAGGGATAACCTTGGAAAAAGCCAACCCACAAATAATAAAAAGAGGGAAACTGCAAGAACATACACCCGAAGTCATTCACAACTGTCCAAGCTTCATCTTACACTCTTTTTTTTTCCAATTGGGGATCAAAAAGACAAAAAAATATTGTGAATAAAGCATCATTTACCCTTCTAAAATGATGGATGGAACCCTTCAATGTCAACTGAGAATAATATTGATACACCTGGGTTGTTTTCCTATCTCCTTTCAATGTTAAACCTGGGAAGGTTCTCATCGACACTGTAATATACACCAAGTATGACATCATATAGAATTTGGAGGTAGTAGATACCTTCATCAATTGCTCATGTAGAGTGTTGCTAATTTGTTCTCCCCAAAAAATGACTTGTTTGCCCTGGAGAATTATCTTAACAAAGGGGTACATCAAGTCATGAAACTGAGAGGAAGAAGGTAAATCTCTTACCCTACTAAGGAGCATGATCAGGTCACCAACTTCTTCAACAAAATCACTTCATGGAAAGCTCCGTGTCCATCTCTACAAGTTCACCCTTGGAGTCTTGAGCCATCTATTATTGATCAATTTCTTTGCTCTTTTAGGGTCTTTGTCATATTCCCTTTGATCTTCAATGAAGTCAAGCTTCAATACTTTATTAGTAGGAGGACACATGAATACTTTGTCAATGAATTCAGGGTCTAGTCTGATCACCACCTTACCACCAGTGTCTAACACAACTCTGGTATCCTTGTTGTAGAACTGAGCACATTAGAGAGTGAACTCTATGTTTTGGGATGCTACAGGAAAAGAAGATACCAGATGGATATTACTCTTGATTATCTTCATCATTTCCTAGCTAGGGTTGTTTGATTTGGTTCCTTCTATGAACTCATCCATATCTACATGCCCAATCTCTATATACCTAATGTCATCAACATTAGAAGTAACCAAGGTGATTGGAAAAACACCTTGATAATTGTACTTCATCATCTTTGATTTCTTTGGAGAAACCTTAGTCATCTAGATGAGACTTTGTCAAAATTATACTGATGAAGAAGGATTTTGGAGAGAAACTACAACAAGAATCATGATCGTGTAATCAGGGGAAATATTGGCAATCTAGAAAAATCACGCGTTGATGATCATGACCATGGGAATGCACTTGAAAGGGATAAGGCACAAGCAAGTTAGAACATTTAAAGGGAGGTTGGCTCAAAAAAGTGAGAAAAATGAAATTTCCCAGAGTTAGGAAAAATCTGAGGAAAGGTATGCAGGGGTGGCAAAAATTTCAGCCTTTGCATGTTGATGATAGTTTTGCATAGGCAGCAAAAATTGCCACCATTTCATGTAAAGGTCATACATGGGCAGAAATTTTTACTGCCTATGCACATGGAGGGAAACATCATGTAAAGGAAAAAAAATTTTCCACCTATGCACGAAGGTGGAATTTTGTGTGAGGGTGGCAATTTTTTCCACCCTTACATAGGAAACATCATGTAAGGAACTGTGTGATGGCAGCAATTTTCTCCACCCTCACACAAAGGGGGAATAGGTGGTGTAATGGTGGTGAAAATTACCGCCATCACATGGGATGAGGCAAATTGTGTGAGAGTGGCAATTTTCACCGCCCTCACACCATTAGAAATGGCCAACAAATTTCTGGGGGGGGTGTTTAGGTTTTTACCTAGGTCACCCCCTTGGGGATGAAAGGGAGGAGGGGGGAAACAATATAATATAAAAACCTAAATAAGAAAAGGAAGAACAAACCAAAACCTAAAAAAGAGGAAACAAAATGAAACAAAAACCTAGAAATTGAAGAGAAGAATGCAAAACCCTACCTAGCAAATCACAATCCCATGCTCAAATTTAAAAAAATCATGATCCCACTTGTTCGCATGATCAAATAGATGTAGAGAGGAGGAGAAGACAACTTGAAATAAATAAAATGAGGTGAAAATAGGTTTAAAAGGTTGAAAATTGATTTCAACCACTCAGCATGCGTGGCCATAAATGTCTTGCATGAAAACTGAGATCATGCAGGGGTGGTAAAAATCACCACCTTTGCATGTGAGGTTGAACAAGGATGCAAGGGTAGTGAAAATCTCCACCTCTACATGGAATGAACAAAAATTCAAGGATGACAATTTTCATCACTCCTGTATGAAAGGATACAAGGGCAGCAAAAATCGCTGCCATTGCATGGGGACTAAAAACCACATGTAATGGTAGAAAAAAATGCCACCCTTGCATGCAAACTAAAAAACACACTAACTCCTTGAAATCTATCAAAAATTTGATATTTTGACCATATCAAAATCGTAAAAATTTTCACATTTTTTTTGAAATCATAACGAGGGAAGGTCGTAAACTTTTCAAAGATGCCAGTTGACCAAACTTGAGATCAAGAAAAACTTGTCTCAAAAGATTAACTTAGAGTGAAAAACACAAAATAGACAAGTTTCATAGGGGTTGTTCCAAAAATGAGTGTAGCTGATTTTGGAAACAACAAATTATATAATATATTGTCACTATATATTATACATTATTAGTCATCTTACATAATTTTGCATAGGGGTATTTATACTTATTTTTCCCTGACCAAGTAGTTGCATAATAAATGACAATAGGGTGATTGGACAATGATATCTAAATAGACTAAGATTTGTGGTAGCCATTTACTTGTTTTTTCTTAAGGACCTAGGCCTTTGTGCCCCCTATATTTTTATTTGATACTAGATCCTTGCTGCCAAATATCCTCCTTTTCATAGGCTCATGCAAAATTTGTGATGATTAAATTCTATATTATCCTTGATAACTATTCCTCAACCATTCACCACTTCCCTCACACTCCCAAAGCCTTTTGATACTATTCTAAGTCCTATGCTCTTAGGTTCTCCATATTTATGTTCCATCTTTGATTGGGTCTTCTTGCATTGTTATCTTCCATGCCTATGTACTCTCATTCCTCACTAGTTTTGTACCATAGTCTTCTTGTGCCATGCTAAATATAAAGCATGGTCTTCCTATACTATGTTAGTTCCATGCCATGATCTTCTTGTGCCATGTTAATTTTGTGATATGTGGGTTTTACACCAAAAATCCAAAATACTTTGTCAAAATTTAGGGTCCAACATCACCCCACACTACACTCTTAGTCCATCCTAGACTAAGTCTTGGTCTCAGTTTTAGCCAAAAATGTAGGCCCAATTTATTCAATCTACTTCTTGATACTATCCCAATGTGATAAGGTGTTAAGAAACTTGGATGTTATCTCTTCAATTACCACCTTTAAATTTTTCATCTCATCAGGTTGGTTGGGACATTCATTGGCCTGATTAACCAATTAATCGAGGGATGTACTAGCATCCTTCTGAACCTCTTCAAGTGTAATGACTTCAACTATAAAGTTTCCTCAAAGAGATATAAAACTAGAATTAAGTTGTTTCCAATGTGCATTTACTATTTCCTCCATAGCATTGAGCTCTTTAAATTCTTTTGTGCACTCAATGCAGTCTTTTATTAGAAGTGCAACATCTACCAACTGTTGTCATTAAGACTCCTTCGCTTTGAGCTGATACTACAAAATTTTATCAGGCCACTATAGTTTTTCAAAAATCCTAGCCAAGATGGGGATCACTTCCCTAAATATTTTAAGGGCACATTTATATACTTCTATAACTTTGTTAAACTACTCAACCTCCCATAATTCTTTATTTATTATCATGATTTCAGTAAGAGATTTACAATGGTCTCTAATTTATTAATAGCTTCTCCCTCCAAAGGTATGTTATCTATCAATGCTAGTTTTTAGCCCAAAATAGATTTGCATGTATCTAAAGTATTTACTTTGGTCATTATGGCTTCTTTCATTTATTGCTTTAGCATAACCACTTCTTCTTCAAGTGCCTTTTAAGTAGTAACTTATTTCTTATACATTGCCACCACCTAGCCATGTTTCTTCTCTACACTATGTGTGTCAGAATCTGAAAGTATATTCTATAGTGTGACTTCAAAAGCCATTTTTAAAAATATAGTGATAGTTTGTATAGGAGAGATCTTCTGGGGATCAACCCAAATTGGAGTGAGAAGCATTGGTACTTGGTAATATAACATTAGACTATTTGGAGGGATTTCAAAGTGGCATTCTTTATTGTACATGTCTAAAAGGAACGAAACTTATCACCTGGTGTCGATGGTTACATCCTGAGGAAGGAAATGGGGCCATAAATAAATCATCTTATCTAGGATGCCTATTTTTTATTAAGCATGCAAGTTGGTGGAGACATCAACCAAAGGTGGTTAAACTTTGAAAACAACCAACTCTTTTCCTTTGTTTGGATCTCACTCAAATATCTGGAGCCAAGGAAGTGTTGTTGATGTCCATTTCACTTATCTACTGGGTATCAAAACCATCCCCCTCTTCACCAAATAGACCCCCAATATCCAATTGCACATCATCAAGGGTAGTCTCATCCTCTTTCACTAGGGAAGGTGTATTTTCTAAGTCAAATTCCTCTATTTATTTCTTATGGCTTATAGGTTCTTCCTATACTAGTTTAGTTTGTTTTAATGGTGATGACCCCTCAAGTTTTCTCTGTGGTGTATTTTTCTGAGCATTCCTTGATGGTGAAATCCTTGGTGGTGATGTCATTGGTGGATAAGTTCTTGGTGAAGAAGATTTTGGTGGAGAAGCTCATAGAGATGAAGCCCTAGGTGGCAGTGCTTGGGTAATCATTTACCATTTTGGTGGCTCTGGCCATGAATTTATGATGGCATCATTCCCAACCCACTTCTTCTTATCAATATGTGGTATAGGTGGCATATTTTCCCTTACATGCTCAGTGACTTTTGATGTTTTATTATTGGGCCACAACATGTAAAATAGATTATGAACAATTTATCTAACCATTATATGCTAACATTGATGTTGGTTTTATAGTCTCATGCTTCTCCCTATAGGCCTTCTTTCCAGGATAAACATACATCTTTTGGATAGTGTGAATCTCCAAGTCAATTTGGTTTATTTCTAAGGTGAGAGTTTGTGTATAAAAAATGTAGATAACTGAATCAACAAAGTATTACACCATGAAGGCATAAGGTAACTTTAAACAAGCTAAAAGTTCTCTAGAGGGGGCCATTTTGATACAAGCTAGAGAGAAATGTTGTTTCACTGTAAACTAGGCTTGCTTGCAAACCTAGATAGGCAAGTCCTTACGAATGCACTATTCATTCCCAAAGGCCTCCTTCATGATGTCATACCATGAATTGATTTTGTTTATGTATATTGGGGTGATATGATTAGGGCACATGAATACCTTATAGCACTCAGTGGGGGACTTATGTTCTAGTGGGTACACCCACTTTAATTCACCATAGTTATAGTCTGGTACACTAATCTCATCAAATACCATTAATAGCAAAAATACCACCCATGAAAACCTATGGCCTAGTATTTTATGGGTCTTCTTGGCATCGCTTATGATTTTATTATAAAAATACATTACCCAATTATAATTTAGGCCCTTAGTCACTTAATGGGTGATGTAGAGGTGAGCCATATCCACCTCTTTCCAATGATCGATATTGTTGATCTTCGTCATGATGATGTGCATGACTACATGGACCCAATTTTGTACATGAGTGTCAATTTTATTTTCTCTATTTTCTATTAATCTTCTAAGTCAAACTCTACATCTATGCTGGAGAATTGTATTCCTAACACCTTACTTATTCTATCAAGTGTAATATTCATGTTGCACCCAATAAAATAGATATAGTCCTCATGAACGTGTGAGAGTATAAATTTTAATGCTTATATTGGTTTTTAAAAATATGTAAGGTTAAACAAATGGAATAGCCCTATAGAGTCCAAGGCCTTGAAGATTTTAAGGTTATACACTAATTTATTTTTGGTGTTTTGGAATTCAACCCAATAGTCATTCTACAATTCAACCTCATTTCTTGGTTGATGATGGTTTTAATCAAATATGGTACATGAGCAGATAGCACCATTTCTAGGTATTTCATCTCTTATATCATCAACATCATGTGTAGAGGTACTTATAACTTGTTTGTCTGGCATTCCATCCTAAATTTTATCTTCTATGTACTACCCCTATTCCTCAAATGTCTCTTCTCTAATCATTACTACTCCCAAACATGTGGTACTTCATATTTTGGTATGGTTGGTATGGATCACTTCTTAAGGACTTACTTTTAGGCTACATCACCCTCCATGAAGTTCAAATGTTGAGGCATGATTATCCAACATTCCCAAAGGAATATGTGCTTATGGTGTAGGTGAATCAATTTTATCTACTTCATTTCCATTTGATGGTGGACATCTACCTCTATAAAATATAAATACCAATTATCTATGTCGTATATTGTGCTTCAAGGTTAGTTTGTGCTTGATTACTTAGTAATATCCTTCTTAATAACTATGCACATAAATTTGATACTCTAAAATTGCACTTGATTTGGAATCACCTAGACTTGGTTCACTTCTTTAGCTCTATAAAACTCGAATGAAATCAAAGGTAAAGGTTAAAATGATCTCTTAAGTACTTTTTATAGGCTTGAGGGGGTAATTTGAATTTACTACCCCCCTTATTTTTGACCATCACTTCTCATAATTAATATGTTTATAATGGTAATCTTTCATTGACTATCATTTCTCATCAAAAATGCATTTAATGGCATTGTCATATCACAATGTTGGCACACTTATTGCAACCACTTATTATTTTATATTAATGACATGTCTTGTCCCACACTTTTCTTTGGAGTGGAAGCTAGCTATTTAATTTTTCAAATATTCATACTATTGGTGGAAATATCTTATCTTAGGACTTTTCAACTTGCACGCACATAATTATAATACTAAACATGAATACATGTATCATCTCTTACCCCACGCTAAAAGTGTGTCATAGTCCTCCATGAAATTACAATTACAAAATGAAATACCCTTATATAAGAGAAATTTTGCATGTAACTAAGGTAGCACTTTATTGAAAATAGGTAATCCTAAACTAATAGCATAAGCCTCATTATTACAAAAAATATACTTTTAAGTAGATAAATATAGCTATAGTCAGATACCATTATAATGTCCAAGAAAAAATTGGCCATCCAGTCTCTATAAATGACAAATACAGATAGGGTGAATGCTATGAACAATTAAATTAGCATCTTAGTGATATGAAGTTTCCCATAATGGCATGTTAACTTATAATTGTAGAGAAAGACTTTCATTCCAGGGTAAATGTCTTGTGCTTAATGTGTCAATCATGACATGCCTTTTGTCTACATTTCTCCACATCTTAACTCCAATAGGAAAGGAAATGGGCTTCATCCAACTGCAATAAAGCATCCAAACATGATTTTAATGATGAATCCTCATCTATTTATCCAATGCATGTAATATAAAGAGATGGTACCAAGAATTCAACTAGAAGAAATAAATCTATGCCATACACCAAATTAAATGATGTGTTCTTGTTAAGGTGCTTATAAGTTGCTTGGTAAGCCCAAAGTATGATAGATACTCTATCATCCCATTTAGTGTAGAAAATATTACAAATATTTGTAAGTGTTGTGATTGAAATTTTATTGAATACCTCAATAATTCCATTAGCTTGGGGATGATATAGTGTTGTTTTGTGGTGGGAAATCATGAACTAATCAAGTAAGACATGAATAATTTCATTGAGGAAATGTGTAGTGTGATCATTATTAAAACTTAATGAGAAATCAAAATAACTTATGATATGTTCCCATATGAAGCATGTGATGGTAATGGTAGTAAAATCCCTTGTTGGCACAGCCTCAACCTAATGTGTGAGATAAGCAGTTACTGTAATGATATAATGAGAACATGTACATCATCCAGCTGGGTGATGGGGCTAAAAAAATCAATGGCCCATTTTTAAAATGGTTATTGAGATAGAATAGGATGTAATGGAATGGCATCCTAGTGATTTGATTTTATAATACATTAACAAATATCACATTTCCTAACATTCAATTTGGCATATTGAAAAAGGGTACACCACCATAGTCTAGTTAGAAGTACCTTATCTGTAGTAACCTCACCAACATAGTGTTTGCTACCAATGCCTTCATGAAATTTTTAGATTACTTTAGATCACTCATGTTTCATGACATAGTGTCAAATAATTTCATCTCATTTAAGCTTGTAGAGTTCCCCTCCAATGAGATGAAATAGTGTAGTTTAGATGGCAAGTTACTTTTTAGCCTATGGAGTCAGATAATCTAGTGCTACAACAATAGTTGAGAAAGTTGTAATATCTTTTAACTCCTTAGGAACACAAGAAACACAAAATAGCTATACATTAGGTAGGTCATCCTTAATGGTGTGTAGTGGTTATCCAAAATCAATTTTGGAAAGATGGTCAGGACCACAATTAGTTTTTCTTGGTTTAACCATGGTAGAGAATTAAAATTCTTAAAACAATACTATCCAATGGTAAATGTGGCCATGAAACATAGGCTTATTTACTATATATTTTAAATCTTCACAGTATATATAGAATATGAAAGGAGTTTACAATAAGTATTTTCAAAAAAAAATTGAAGTATAAACCATTGAAAGCGATTCATGCTTGGTGGTGGTGTAATTACTCTCAATTGGAATAAGTTTTATACTAGTAAAATACATAGGTGATCAAGGTGATCTTCACCTTATTGTGTAAATATTACACCAATGGCCATTCCAAAGGCATTAACATGGACATGGAATGGTTTTTTCCAATTAGGGAACTGGGGAATTAGGGCAGTGACAAGTTTGTGTTTTAAGGCCTCAAAGGCTTTTTGGTAAGATCTAGTCCAAACAAAGTGTTCATTATATTTCAAGAGTTTTTCCAAAGGCATGGTATTCTTTGCATATCCTCGGATGGATTTATGATAATACTTAGTATGTCCTATAAAGGCATAAATTATATGTTAAGTCTTTGGCACTAGTAGATAAATAATCATAGATACCTTTGTAGGGTCTACCAAAAGTTCATCCTTGTAGATAATATGACCAAGAATAAAACTGAATAGTGTATCAAAAAGACACTTATTTAGATTCAATGATATTTGAAGTACTCAAAAATTCTCAAGCATGAGTTGTAGATTAGATTAATGGTCCTTTATCAAGCTATAGATTGTTCAATCATCCAAATAAACTTGAATAAATTTATGGATGGAGTCTTTAAAGGCCTCAATGACAATATGGGAAAATATAGTAGGTACATTCTTCAACCCAAAAGGCATGATGGTATATGTGAAGGATCCCCATTCGATAGCAAATGTAGTCTTAATTTAATCCTCCTTGATGATTTGGACCTGATGATACCCAAAAAATCCATCGATGAATGTATAAATTTTGTAGCTAGTGACACCTTCAAGGATTTCTTTTGTGATTGACATGGGAAGGGATCAATAATGCGAGGTGCATTAAGTATGCAATAATCAATGCATTTCCTAATGTTCCCATTTCTTTTATACTTACGACCATAGGACTGACCCATTTAGACTCATCAATTGGGGTTATTACCCTAGTGCACAACATACAATCAATTTATTTCTTCACATGTGCATGTAAATTTGGATTCATCCTATATGTTCATTTCCTGACTAGTTGAACACTATCAACCAATTTGATATGCATTTTTCCTAGTGATGGATAAATACCTTTCATCTCTTTATAAATTATTAGAAATACATCTTGGTATTCTTTTAACAATTTAAATATTTTTGAAACCTCAATTTTAGTCCAATTTTTACCCAAATTAGCTATTTTTTGTTATTCCTATGTGAGGTTCTAAGTATGGATGGTCTTCATCAGGACCAATATCATGAATAGTTTAGGTACCATAGTTTGTAGGTATATCCAAATGAGTTTCCAATGGGTCAAATATGTCAGAACGTTCACCTTCATCCACCTAAAACACTAGTTTTTTCTTTCTTAGGTGTATCTCTTCATAGCATTCTTGATCAAGGATAGGGTCTTATATGAGGATGGGTTGTGCAGATGGATCATTAATGATAACTAAACCCTATTTGGTACATCATGTATATATTATAGGTGATCTTCAATGGGACTAGGGTCACCGGCAACTACATGCATATCTTAGAGTGTGAGGCATAAATCCATTCTCAGATATGAGTAAGATAACACTGATTTCATGCTCTTTTTCAACAAATGCCAAAAATGGGTACCCATATGTGATTATTCATGAACATACCATGCTCTAGCCTAAGTTCAATAGGCTCCATAAAAAGCATGTACCCATAGGTATTATGGAAATAAATATTTTTTAGCTCTCCACATGGATTCACAAACTTCTATGTGTGGTTTTGGTGCTCATACTCCACTATAATTGAGTGTACCCCATACTTGATTATCATGATTAAATTTGTGATGCAAAGTAGAATGTATTTAATCCCAATGGATAATTCATTCTTTATCGGTTCACCTCCACCTTATGAATGTTCCATTAAAAAAGTGAACCAATGAATGCATATGATCATTATCAGTGTTATATAAGTCTTTTAGTTGCTAGATGAAAACACAGACTCCCATTTATCCATGAAAATAAGGATCTTCATCAAGTCCTTCTAATAGTCCATCCATAACTGATCTTCTCATGATTTATCTGATAATAAGGTGAATAAATATATGGAATCTATGATACTAGTGTGGAACATTCTCACAACTACCAATGTCACCACACACTCTTCCACTGGGATCATAGTCACTGTGTGCCCAATAATTACAAGCATTACTTGTAGTATCAGAAAGGGACTGAATATCTATCCATCAGAGGATGCCATCAAGAGTGGGATCATGATGTTCACCATCTCTAGTTATGATGTTTTAGATGTGGTTAATATCTTCTTTTACATTAACATGTTCTACGTATGGGGGCCCCTATGTTTGATCCAATGGAATAATGACGCATTAATCATTATTTTCAAAACTGATATAATGCTTTTTAAAGCTTAAATCTATGTTTTTTGCATATAACCAAGGTCTCCCCAATAGATCTAGAAAATCATCCACTTCAACTAACTTGAGAACTTCAAAATTATATTTGAAAAGTACTCTAAGGATATCCACCATTACATTCTTAAATATGCCAATTGGTAGAGCACAAGTTTTATTAGCCATAAATAACATCTGTGGTGATAGTTGTAATATTGGACTATCTATTTTATGCCATGCATCCTTTGTGAGGACATTAACCTTAGTGTCAATTTCAACCAAGATATCTGATAATCATCCAACCACTGATGGCAGCATTCACCAATATTTCCTTATCTTCTTGAGGGCTAGGAGGAACATGAGTATCTTATCATCGAACATGATTCAATTGATGATCTTCAATTGGCCAAAGTAATGAAGGTTGAGCATCATTTGGTGTTTGTACCTAATTTTTAAACTAATTACTCAATTATGGGATAATGTTTTCATCCAACATACACTTTCAAAGATCTTATAAATCATATCATTCTATGCTTTGAGGTTCTATGTCATTTTATAGATCAAAATGTTATGATGCTTATTGGTCCATAAAAAATTGATTTTTTCCTTATAGTTCCCATGCCAATGTCTTAACATCTTGGAGCACATATTTTTTTTTCTAGACATCAGGATACTTCCTTGTACAATGATCTTCATGTTGTATCTTCTCAGTAGGAGGAATACATGTAGACTAAGATTATTTGACACTATGTGTAGTGATATTAACCTATTAATTTATCAAGGTGATAGAGCATGACCTCTAGTGAGGTTTATCAATGTGAATCAAACCATCACCTTTTTCAATTCTTTCCTTAGTGATGGCCGTGTATAGGTTAGGACATTCTTCCAATCAATGTTCCTTTTTACAAAAAGCACATGTTAGATAGACTGGACAATCTCACGGATATTAATTTAGAGATCTACACTCATAATACATTCTTGGTGGGAAATTCCAACCCCTTCATTCTTGTCCTCGACCTCATCCATGATATCCACCATTATCTTGATTATTGGAAATAGAGGTTTGGCATATACCACACACATGTGCCTCATGTATATCACTAATTAGCTAACAATCATTTATGTCATAGGTGTAAGAATTTTATATCTTGTAGTATTCATATAATTTAGAATGTGTTTCCCACTATAAGAGAGGAAATGAATGTACATTATGCTCTTCATGGAAAATTTCACATGACTACTTCAATACAACATGAATATTTTTACATGGGTAGTTACTTCTATTATGACCTTCAAACTCGTAATCGGTACACCAAAGACCATTATGAGTGTTGTATGCATTATTTATAGTCAAATTTTCTAATTGTGATGCCATTGAATCTATTTGAGCTTCCATAAAGGGATTGATTCCAATATTAATGCTACCAATAAATTCAGTGTAGAGGGTAGCTTCTAGAGATTTACATGGGATGGTACAGGTCTTTTGAGATAATGTTCATCTAAAGGGAAGCAACAAATCTCCCACAAACCATTAGGAATGCTAATAAACATTAATTTTGAATGAAATATTTGAAAATAGTGTTTTAAATAGTGCATCATACTCTCGTACACTCTTAGTGAGATCTTGTTTTATATATTTCATCATGGAAATACTTTATTTCTCAAATTTAAGAATATTAAATTCCTAAAAGAATGTTATTTTGAGTTGATTATCAATTACTAATTGTTGAGGTTTAAACTTTATATACCACTTATGTGTTCTTTTTAGAGGTGTGGTTGTGAATTGTGTGGCCTTTTGATTAGAATAAGTTATTGCTTGTGCCCTCCAGATGAATTCACACTTACAAACATGATTCACAACATTCTCCACACCCTAATATTTAGGTAGGTGAAACATCATTTCATAATATGACATTAGTAGTTGAGGTTCTTTCACTAATGGCTATTGAAAACCCCTAGATCCTTTTTGTTAAGGGTACAATCCACCACTTCCTCCCGTGCCACCTCCTAGTCCACCTTTAGTGCCTCCAGCAACAACACCCATGATGTGGGGCATAATAGTTGATTGATTAATAATACTTAGACCTGTATTCTACCCACTATGAATGTCAAGTCCACTAGGCATACCAAGTTGGTCCATGCAATTCCCTTAAAGAGGAAGAGAAAGTGATAATGCAATATGATTTAAAATTAGATCATCTATAGTTTACCTTATAGGATTAGTTTCTGATTCTACACTATATGTATCCCAATAATGTATAAGTAATTCATCTAATTCAAAATCATGAGCATACACTATGGTTTGGGAACTTGGGTGGTTTTAGTTCTTTAGTCTCTTTTGTCTGGCTAGTTTCTCCTTCATATGATAAAATTGGCATTGGGCACGGTTCAAAAGTGATTGAGTCCTCTTTGTGATTTTCCACTTACCTATGGATCCTAACAACACTTCTTGAGTTCTCTCATTCCCTTCCTATGCTACTTCCACCTATGATCCTTTGTTGACCTTCATCATATTTCCACTTTCACAATGCCCACTGACTAACTATCATTGTAAACCTAAAAATTATTGATCAAGACCTCTACATTCCCCTTCCAACTATGAGGCTCATTCAAGGATAGATATGACCCTCCACTGGTAGAGTTTTGAGTCCACAATCAATAAATAACTTCTTTACTTTTATTTAAAAATATATAATATATCAACCACATGGTTATATGAGAAACTAGAACTTGGCTTCTTCAAGATAAGAGTAATTGATTACAACATATTCCAAGATGTATCTATTCAACACTCCTCTCCACCATATATTAACAACTTGTGTCCAAAGTGTTCCTAATCATGCCAAAGACCTTTTATGGTCTATCATCCAAGCTTGTCTCCTCCCAAAATTTTGTGATCGACCTTGATGATAGGTAGAGAGATAAGTATGGTAATGAATAGGGAATTTGATAAATAAGGTTTCATATAATGATATGTAGAGATGTTATTCCACCCATTCATGTGCAAAAATTCCTAGTTGAAGATAAGGAACCACAAAATTATCCTTGACCTCGGTAATCCATTTTTCAATACATTTAATAGATAAATGTTCAAGCATCTTCCATTACTATTCATCAAGTGTTATGAATCTCGGTAATGAAACCAAAATGTTGGGTTTAATCTCTTTATCATTTTTTTATTTAAGCACTAAATATTAGTCCTAACAAGATTACATGTTGGAATTTTACACAAGGCTAAGGTCTTACACACTCACTTGAAGCACACAACAAGAGAATGGTTCTTGTGGGTTAATTTATTTAATAACCCACTAGTCATATAATTGAGTTTATTCATATATCTGATTATAAATTACATAGAAAAATAAATATACAACTATAGACCTTGACTCATTAATCACAACAACCAAGAACATGAATATAAATGCCATGAAATTCAAAGGGTTGTCTAAGTAAAA
Organism: Torreya grandis; assembly: GCA_037957365.1. Taxonomy (NCBI): domain Eukaryota; kingdom Viridiplantae; phylum Streptophyta; class Pinopsida; order Cupressales; family Taxaceae; genus Torreya; species Torreya grandis. The sequence goes on from JARHVA010003441.1 coordinate 1,941,280, forward strand.
TCATATAATACATGTTCTATAAATCTCATAATGAGTGATAAGCTATAAATTAGTCAGTACAAACCCATTGTTAATTCTGAAATTTTAATTATCTAAAACACAACACTTGAACTAATTGTAATATCAGTAATTATATATTATAGATTCACTATATATTATCCATTATCAATCACATTACATAATTCCACACAAGGGTATTTATACTTATTTTTCCCTAACCAAGTAGTTACATAATAAATGATAATAGGGTGATTGGCCAATTATCTCTTAGTAGACTTGAGTCATGGTAGTCTTTTACTTATTTTCTCCTAAGGACCTAGGCCTTCAAACCCCGTATATTTTTGTTCAATACTAGATCCTTACGGCTAAATGTCCTCGTTTTCATGAATTGGTGTGAAACTCATGATGATTAAATTTTAGATTATCCTAAGAACCACTCCTTAATCATTTAACACTTCCATTGCACTCCCCAATCCTTTCACTACTATTTTGAATCCTATACTATTGGGTTCTCTATAGTTATGTTTCATATATGACTGGGTCTTCATGTGCTATTATCTTCTACACCTTTTTCCTCTCATGCCTCACTGGTTCTATTATATGGTCTTCCTACACCATGCTAGTTCCATGCCATGGTCTTCCTGTGCCATACTAGTTATGTGCCATGATCTTCCTACACCATGTTCTTTTTCGTTGTGTTGGTTCTATGCCAAAAAGCCAAAATTCTTAATCAAAATGTGGGTTCCAAAATGGATGCATTTATAGAAAGTGAGATTTCATTTCATAATTACTCTCAAGTCTGTTAAACCCTAGAAAGGGTTTTAGAAGACTAAAATCCTTCTATCTTGAGATCAATCCCTTAAAATTATTTTAAACTTGGTATAAATTTGAGTAAGGATAATTGACTATTGTTAAAATTCGTTTTAAGGTGATTTAATCCATACAATGAGAGTTATTAGCAATTTTTAGTCAATAGGTCTATATAATATGATCTAAAGCCTATTTAAGAGTGTAAATGTAAACATAATTCCTAGAGGAAGCCATGTCGAGTAAGAATTTCAAATACAAAGATCACAATGAATTCACATTTTAGTAGAGCCTCTAAGTAATGTCTAATGCACAAAAACTATACAATGCCCAAAGTTAATCTTATGACAATGATAACATCTACAACTCCTCAAAGTTAAAAATTTAAAATTAAAGAAATTATGTTTTGGTTGTACTGAAATAAAATTTGATCAAATATTTTATGGATTATATTATCTATAACTATTTGGAAAATTTTGTCTAGAAAGATAATGTAATTAGATACAAATACAAAATCATATAAATTATTTTATTCTCTTTATTGATATAAAATTGGATCAAATGTTTTGTGAAGTATATAGGTCTTCATTAGATTTGAAATGTATATAAGGCAAACAAAATAGATCAAACCAATTGTTAAATGATTATATATATATATATATATATATATATATATATATATATATATATATATATATATATAGTGTTTGTAGAACTGATTTTAAAAGCAAGTTCCTGGGACCATGAATAGTACTTTTTTTGTCAATGGACATGCAACAGTTTTCAAAAAATAAAAAATGTATTGGAGTACTAGATTAGATGAACTAAATTTGATTTTATCTTCAAATAAATGTAAATATACACGAGACTAATTTTGAATATATCCAATGTAAGAAAGAGATCTAATTTAGTATGATGGATAAATCATTACTCGTAGAGAGATCTTGTTTCAAGACGAAACTAAGTTTAGACTTATGGTTACAAGAGACAAGTTTTTAACCAGATTAGGAAGAGTTAACTAAACTATAAAGGATGAGGAGGTTCCTTGTAGGTCTAGAAGTTTCACATCTTAAATTTGAAGGTTTGTGTGTGGAGAATTTATAATGTTTCAGGGTATGAACCTAATTTTAAAGAATAAATAAAATAAAAGAAGACATATTTTGATTTTTGATGCATTTTAAAATACTATGAACATGCAAGTTCATGATTTTAGTTTTTTATTTGATCTTATACCACATTTTTTTTTATGTTCTATGACCTCTAGAGATTTGTTTAAAAGGGTCTATAGGGGATCTTATAATAGTTTAGAATAATTATGGATAAAATAAGCATTTTGTTAGGATATCTCTAGAGTTTAATACTTGAAAGACATGCATGTTTATGTTCCCAAAGTTGAGAAATTGTATTATTGCTTTTATTAAGTGTGTATAAATGTTTCAAGGCTATAAGACATAGAACAAGGTTACAGTTTAAAGGAAAAGAATACTCATGTTTGTATTTTTGTGGTTTTTGAGTCTAAAAGTGATTGTTATGGTAAGCGAATCATTCAGATATATTCATTTGATCAAAAGGAACATTTAAAAGAAAAAATATATTTTTAGGAATTGAGGTTTGTTCAAACATTGTAAGTGATAAAAAGGTAAGGTGGATGTAAATAGAGAGTGATCAAGTCTTAACAGTCAAAAATAAATTATATAAATTTGTATTTCATTTTATAATTACTCTTGGGTGTGATAAACCCTATTCAGGGTTTTAAAAGACTAAAATTTTTTTCTATTGATATTGATCCCTTCAAACACTTTGAAACTTGGTAAAAAGTTGAGGAAGGATAATTGACAGTTGTTAAAAGTGGTTTTAATGTGTTTTAATACAATGAGAGTTATTAGAAATTTTTGGTCAATAGGTTATAGTCTAAATCTTATTTAAGAGTATAAAGGTAAACATAAATCCTATAAGAGACCATTTCATTTAATAAATTCAAATGTAGATATTGTAATGAATTTCGAAACTCTAAGCAATGTCTAATGCACAAACATGATACAATTCCCAAAGCTAAACCTATGATAATGATAACACCTGCAAGTCCTCAAAGTTCAAAATTTAAAATTAAATAAATTATGTCTTGGTTATGAAATAAAATTTGGTCAATTATTTTGTCCATTATATTAATTATAAAGATTTGGAAAATTTTGGATCGAAAGATAATGCAATCAAATACAAATAAAAAATAAGATAAATCATTTCATTCTCTTTACGGATACAAAATTAGATCAAATTTTTTATGGAGTATATTAGTCATTTCGTTAGCTTTGAAATGTATATAAGGCAAATGAGCTAGATTAAACCAATTGTGAAAGGGTAGTATATATAAACAAAGAGTGTTTATAGAACTAATTTTAAAATCAAGTTCTAGAGACCATGAACAACACATTTATTTATTGATGGACATGAAACATTTTTCAAAAAAACCAAAAAAATATCAAAGTACTAGACAAGTCCAATGCATGAGTCCATACTAGTTACAAAAATTGGTGATATGTTTGTGTATGTTATCAAGTGACAAAAAGGTGAAGCATAAGTATTTATTGCAAAGCATGCACAGGGAATAACACAGTTGTTTCTTGAAACATGTACTTTTTCTTGTGAAATGGAAGAAAAAAGAAAAAATGTTAGAAGTATCTAGATTAAAAATTTCAAGAAAAAAATAGCTTAACAAACAATCACGTACATCAATTATTATTTATTACATCAGCTTTTAGAATAATGTTTTCTTTATTGAGAGTGAATTTTCCTTGTAATGAAAATCATAACATTAGGTAAATTATGCTTTCTTTGTATTTCATGTAGTTCTACAAGATTTTAGTCAATGTAGGAAACATCATCATTAGTGGTAGTCCTCTTAGAGTGCATTGTATGGTTAGAATTTTTCATTATTTTCAAATTGTAAGTAAGGTGATGGGTATATGCACATGAACTCTATTTATTACATAGAAGATAGTTAAAATATATATTATCCACATGTTACATGGATTGAACTATAAGGATAAAACTATTGTAAGTATCTTGAAATGGCTTTCAATATATGTTTGTTATTGTAAATGTTCCCTTGGCATGCACATGTTGAGATTGATGGCTTTAATCGAAGAAAGGATGGGAAATAATAGATGAAAACATTATAAAATAGATTAAGGGCATTTTTTATCGATAATTATTATGTTGACTAAAAATTAGGCTCATGTTACAATGCCTAAATCATATGATACTTGATCTAGCACAAACATATGGCAATAAGATTTACACTCTAGTGCTTGAGAAACCAAGAGAAATTGTGATTTGACAAATATTTTCAAAAACACAATAAAGTGACTACGTTAGGAATAAAATCATAGGTTTTATTAGTGTTTTAGGAATGGATTTCTATATTATTTTAGGTCTTCTGTCAAACATCTAGTTATCTTGTTGCATGTGTAAGGTTTGTTTCAACATTCAATTATATAATTTGCTATAACATTAACTTGGATACAAACATTGAGAGAAATTTTGGATGAAAATAACATAAAGAGACATGTGACCTACCTCCTATTTTACATCCAAGAGTGAATATGAGTCTTCAACAAAATTTACAGCCTTCAACTATGTGATGGTTGTTACTTGACTAGTTCTAAGATTTCTCTCAGGGCCATGTTATATGACCAGGTTTTTAAAGAAGTACATCATAAATTATTTGGAAAGTGTTTTTGTTAAATTTTTAGAAATAGGCACTCAAAAATTCAAAAAAGGTATAGTTATTATGTCTAGAGAGTGATTTAGTTTCATGGTTTGAAAATGTTTAAAAAATGAAGTATTTGTAGAAGTAGAAGCTTATGTTTGTTGTGTCATCTTCAATATTACCCTACTTTATTTATAGAATAAGTTATATACTATTTTTTTGGTGCATGTAATAATTTTATAAATATCACTAGCTACATAGATTTAGTGCTTGATACAAGTTATTTGATTTTTGAATCAAGAATAAACTTGTATTTTGTGTTAATAAGAGGTATGCTTTACACTATGTTGAATTCATTTGCTATCAATATTACATCACAATATCCACAATCATAAACTATTTTAGGAGAAATAAAAAAATGAGAAATGGGAATTGATTTTATTGTTTCTATTTTTTGTTCATACATTTGGATGAAATTATTGGGTACGTTTAGTGTAATAGTCATTTTATCATTGACATTTGTTAGATCTTCTAACAATAATTATTTGTTATGTTCTCTTTGCAAAATTATATTGTATGTGACAAGCACATATCCTATAAATAATTCTCATATATTACAACTATGAAGATCATCAATTGAGACCAAAGCAGCAGAGATTGGTTTTTCACTACAATAAAATAAGTGAAATTTAAATGCATACAATTATCAAATGACACAAAATTCAAAAAAATTATAATTTTGTGAACATTTACATTTTTCCTATTTTTTTTATTTTTTGATTATCATTAGGAATTTATATTTTCCTCTTCATGTTAACTATAACATTATCAGGAAGCAAGAAAAAAAGTTAGAACAATAAGATGTCCAGATACATGAGTTCATTTTATTCATATGTAAAACACATACAAGCAATGTTTAAAATCACCTTGCTATGTTAATCCTTTATTTTATTTATTGGGGTGTTTCATATGCATATCACATAATACCAAGTATAGAATATTGTGATCAATCCAATAATAATCTAGTATAAAGACACATTCTTTTTGTATTTAAACGTTTGACCATATGTGATCGATAATGGGTCTTGATAATGCATTTTGATTTTCAAGTAAAAAAAGCATATTGTAGGCTTCCATGTATTGTTCAAGCATCCATGAATTTTTATATTAATTTATGATATCAATATTAAAATCACCTATAATAAATTTTCATTGTACTCTACTTGATGGGGAATCAAGAACAACAAACAGCTCTGATTCCACTTGTTAGGATCTTGCTCCTCAATAAGAGCACAATATGATTACCTTGTATTAGCAATTAAACATGTGGAATTAAATAGAAGCAATAAGTAACTAGAATTCACAAATGACACAAAATATTAGAGACAACACAAAATGTATTAATACTCATCTAGAAAAGAATACAATGAAGAGACGCCACACTCTTCCACACCTTTCAGGCTTCCCACACCAAGTGTACATTAATTCTTCTCAAGAGTTAACTCTCCTAACAAAAATGGTCCCAACACAAAACTCAAACACAGAATTGGTGTTCACCTCCAACCAGTCAGTAATAACCCTGCCAGTACACAAGTACTCAAAGTACTTCAAGTAGATCTCCCATAAGCTTGCAACAACCTGCAACTCAAATGATCTTACTTACCATGTAGATCTTCTCCATGAACTTGAAAAAAATTTCAATTCAAATGATCTTACACTTGGAAGGATCTTCCTTGCCTTCCTCTATTTGCTGATCTGTGGAACTAGAAGGAGCTACACTTGCTCAACTCTAACTAGCACTCTGGATATCTAGCACACTTTACAATACATGCCAATGGGTATATAAATATATCCCACACTTAAAAAATAACTTAGACTTCTAATTTACAATAATTAGACTCACAACTCAAGACCAAAAATAGCCTTTACATGTAAACGCTTGATTCAATGAACTAACTGTTCGTGTAACGAACAGTTTTGGAACTGCACAGGCGATCGACGTCGGTCCCTGTCTACCTAGAGATGACCGACGTTGGCCGACCTCCTACCAATGCCAGTTGCCCTTATGCACTGTAGATGACTGATGTCGGTTACACTATCGATGCCGGTATTCCTAAAACTCATCAACCTCCTCCATGTCTGCATAGTTGAAGCTTTTAGCTCCATAGCCTAACAATCTCCCACTTGGAAATAAATAGCTACAATTGTACCTGTACCTGTACATCATCTAGTTTGTTCCCTTGGCTTTGTATCCCTCTTCAAGATCACTCTTGAAGACCAACCACCACATATCTTGTGGTGCACCTTTTGTCATCCAAATCACCTACCACATCTGCATCTACAAACCTATGTAGAAAATAACTTGACCCTGCATAGCATGTGCACCTGCTGCTGGTCCCTCTTAGATACCTGAGAATCCACTGAACTGTCCTCCAGTGCTTCTTTCCTAGATTGGCTCCAAACTTTCTAACAACACCCACTGCTTGGGCAAACTCAAGTCTAGTACATACCATGCACTTAACCTCATTATGTGAATCAAGACACTATTCATAGAACTGTCCAACCATCGGCGTGCTAACCAGTTTCACACAATCATCTGAAGACAAAGTCAACCTGTGACCTTCCATGTCCCTAGAACACACTCATGCCAAAGAATCTTGCTACTCCCAGATTCCTCATGACACACCTCTGAACTAGCTTTACCTTTAGTTCAGCAACTCCCTGTATGTGTAACCCTGCAACAAGCACATAATACAATAATAGGATAATGTAGCTAATATTATCCAACCTGGTAAAGAGAAACACAATGGTCAAACCTCCATTGTCATATAGCTTACACAAGACTATATACCCCGACCTTCTATCTCATGTGTCCATTCCCGCTCTTATTTATCCTAAACATCCATTCGTCTCTCAGTGCTTTCTTCCAGCTGGCAACTCCACCCAAAAACTCCCGTTTGGTTCTTCTCCAAGGAATCACATCCTTCATCCATGCCAAGCTCCCACTGTTTTCTGGATCTACCTGCTCTGCTTCTTTAATAACTTCTTGGTTTTTGACCATCAGTAAGCAACAAGTAGTGTAAAGAAGGGAAATGATGAATTTGAGGCTTACTTACCCTTTAAGTCCTCCATATGGGCACTTGAGACTCCTTGACAGCTTTTTGTCTACCCAAAATTTGTCTCAATGACCAATGCCGGTCACATCTCAGTCTACACCTGACCGATGTCAGTTCCATGCGACTACCTCATCACTGATGTTGGTTCCCTCTGACCGACACCGATGTTTATCTATCTTGAGTCACCAACGTCAGGCTGCACATAGCCAATTTTGGTCCCTGTCTAGATGCCGACACTAGTTTTCTAATCGACGTCGGTCTCTATGTTTTACTTGTGAGTGATGACCTTTACCCGCGAGCTCCTTTTGGATCAAACCCTTGTCCATATCAACCTTGCTCTGCTCAGAATTCTTTAGCCCCTTTGTTGATCTCTGTCCGTCATCTTCTCCTTGAAAACCAAGGCTTTCTTGTTCTTGTCACTAACATCAGATTTCTCAAGAAACGTCACTTTCTTCTTCTTCATACAAAAATCACGATCCATGCCTTTCAAATTTGAAAGCATAACCTTTGACTCAAGAACATGCATCCCCTTCTTATTCATGTGACCAAGCCTATTAAGCCACATCTTTGAATCTACAGCTAAAGTAGATAAACCAGAAGGAGAATTAGTAATACAAGTAGATAGATAAAGCGTACCTACTTTCTTACCTCTTGATATAACAAGTGCACCCTTGATAACCTTCCAAGAGTCCACTGTGAGAGTTACTGTGCAACCCTTATCACCCAACTTTCCAACAGAAATCAAATTTTGCATCAGGATTGGGATATGCATGACCTCCTTCAACACCCATGTGTTCCTTGTCTGTAATTTCAGCTTCACTTTCTCTTTGCCAACCATTTGATAAGGCTTACCATCCCCTAAATAAATTTCTCCAAAGTCTCCCTAGACATACTCATGAAAAAATTCCATATTTGGGGATGCATGAAAAGAGGCACCAGAATCTAAAACCCAAGATTCTACTTTATCTAAGGAACATACCAGAGCATCCTGTGCAACAAAATCTGCAACATCTGCTTCTTCATGTCCTTCATGATGATCTTCATTCAACCAAAAATCTCTCTTTAAATGCCCTTGCTTTCCACATTTCCAATAGGTTATTCTGCCATACCTAGACTTGGACTCCTGCCTATCTTGGACCTTGATCTCCCATGCTCGATCTTCTCTCTTTGCCTTCCCATGCTTTCCACACTCAAAGCATTCCCTAATGATTCACCTGTGCTTTTCCTATGAATTTCTTCATTCAAGATTACACTCACAACATCATCCACTTTTAAGATTTTTGAAGTAGATGTAGTATTACTAACTGCCATTACCAAACTCTCCCAACTTTCAGGTAATGAGCATAAGATTAAGAGAGCCTTAATTTCATCATCAAAAACAATATTGACTAAATTTAACTAGTTTACCAAACCATGGAAATCACTAAGATGACTATGAATAGATCCACCTTCCAACATTTGCAAATTAAATAATTGCTTCATAAGAAATACCTTATTTAAAGCTGAGGGTTTTTCATATAAATTTGCCAAAGATTCCATCAACTCTACTATTGTCTTAGCCTGAGATAAGTTGGAAATCACAGATGATGCAAGGCTCAACCTTATAGATCTCAGAGCCTTCCGATCAAGAACCTCCCATTCTTCAACCTTCATAACCAGGGGCTTGCATGCAACCCCACCCAATGGTAAGTACAAATCTTTCTGATATAGATAATCTTCTATCTGCATCCGCCATAATTGATAGTTTTTGCCATTAAACTTCTCCATTCTTAGCTTACTTTCTTCTGCCATTGCTATACTCCCACTCAAATAGAAACCCCTGTGAGTAACCTGTAATCAACACACACTAACCAGATCTGAAACACTTGTTAGTAACCCAACCAAAAGCTCTGATACCAATTGATGGGTAATCAAGAACAATAAACAGCTCTGATTCCACTTGTTAGGATCTTGCTCCTCAATAAGAGCATAATATGATTACCTTGTATTATCAATTAAACATGCGGAATTAACCAGAAGCAATAAGTAACTAGAATTCACAAATGACATAGAATATTAGAGACAACGCAAACTATATTAATACTCATCCAGAAAAGAATACAATGAAGAGACGCCACACTCTTCCACACCTTTCAGGCTTCCCACACCAAGTGTACAGTAATTCTTCTCAAGAGTTAACTCTCCTACCAAAAATGGTCCCAACACACAACTCAAACACAGAATTGGTGTTCACCTCCAACCAGTCAGTAATAACCCTGCCAGTACACAAGTACTCAAAGTACTTCAAGTAGATCTCCCATAAGCTTGCAATAACCTACAACTCAAATGATCTTACTTACCATGTAGATATTCTCCAAGAACTTGCAACAACTTGCAATTCAAATGTTCTTACACTTGGAAGGATCTTCCTTGCCTTCCTCTATTTGCTCATCTATAAAACTAGAAGGAGCTACACTTGCTCAACTCTAACTAGCACTCTGGCTATCTATCACACTTTACAATACATGCCAATGGGTCTATAAATAGATCCCATAATTAAACAATAACTTAGACTTCTAATTTATAATAATTAGAATCGTAACTCAAGACCAAAAATAGCATTTACATGTAAACACTCGATTCAACGAACTAACTATTCATGCAACAAACAATTCTAGAGTCACACAGGTGACCGACGTCAGTCCCTGTCTACTTGGAGATGACCGACGTTGGTCAACCTCCTACCGATGCTGGTTGCCCTTCTGCACTATAGATGACCGACGTTGGTTACACTACTGATGCCAGCATTCCTGAAACTCAACAACCTCCTCCATGTCTGCATAGTTGAAGCTTTTAGCTCCACAACCTAACACTACTTTCATTTTCCAATGCATGATGGATAATAGAATGGATATTTGAGATATTTGCACTTGGTGTTGCATACAAATTGGCAATTGTGATAACATGCATATCACTAATGATAATTGTAATTATTACCTCAACATTATTTTCTTTATATTGTATAGTCTTAGAACTGTAGATGTGTTTTTTTATGTAAATCATAATTCCATGAATGTAAAACATTGAAACATAGTAAAATTATTGTAGTAAATAGTCTGATACAATGTTTTCAATTTATATCCCTTACAAACATAATATGTCATATTACATCATGTCATGATCATTGAGGATGCCTTACATGTGCACTAGTAATCTTATTGTGTTCAATGATGACATGAATTTATGGTAATTTATATACAACCCATTCCCTATATTTTCTAATTGCCATTTTGTATATATCTACAGTCAAGACATTTATATTGTTATGTTTTCTTTGACCTCAAAATTTTCCACTATCAATAGATCCAACAAATACAATGACTCAATTAACTTGACATGGGACAATGTTGTGTATGATAATCCATGTTAGTTGAGTTCAGTAGGGTTGAATGCAAGGCCATAAAGTGTGAGACCTTGAGATATATGTATTATGCATGCACATACTAATTACAGTGGAAATTATTTTCAAAAGTTTGTGTGTAATTTTTACATGTGTTTTGTATAGGATTTATAATGTGCAAGATTTGATTCCAATCCTTTTTAAAATATCCATGATATAGGTGAGTTAACTTTTTGGATTGTTAATGTCTAAAACAAGGATCATTGAATTCAATCTATACTATATCTATATAACTATCGACAGTATCTGCTTTGAATGTTCCATCTAAACTGTTAACTAGGTCACCCTCAATGTCATAATTTCTAGCATATATTTCGACCAACATACCAAGCTTTAATATAATAATGATAAAAAGCATTGTTGACTGACAACATGGTTGCTTATTTTCATATATAGTTTCATGTTCATCGATTGCATGAATAGTGATTTTATTTCCTTGTACAATAGATATTAATCAAGCATTATGTTTATTAACTTTGGTATTCATGTAAAAAAGGTAGGGAAATGTTGGGTTGTTAGGTGAAACTCACAAACAATGTTGATTCATATAATCTATGTCATTATATGCTTGTGATGTTGTTTGTGGATGGTTAAGAACCACAATAAATTTGTTGTCACTATGACACATTATTATTTTCAATCCATGGATTTTTACATGTGTTTCCCAAAAGTCATAGGGATAATTTCATCATTTAGTTTTGGATATTTGAAGATCAAAGAATCATTTGTAGGTTGTACTTTTAAAAAGTCTCCATAATAAACATATCTAAATTTGTAAAATACTTTATAGGAATATGAATTATATCTCATTTCCTTTTGTATATTGAATATAAGAAGTGTGATCCTACCAAAAATAGTTCATCCATAAAAAAAATACATATTTGGTTATAGTATTTTGATAATGTGTCTTATTTCTTAGAAGTAAATGAAATGAGTTTTGATTTGTTAAAAGGTATAAAGAATGCAGAATGCCATGTTATTCCCCTAGCATTGTATGTTGCCTTTTTAGTTTATGCCAATATTAGGCCCTTTGGCTTAAGTGGATCACTGTCAATGAAATTTTTATATAATCAATGCAACATTTCATATATCAATTTCATAGTGTATGCTTTGCATGTTCTAACACCTTTAGTTAAAAATGATTAAATTGATTTCAATAGATCTTTTCACTTTTTCATTGTTATATCTTTTAAATTACCTGTTGTTCTTCACTCGAGGATCTTCTTCTTTTGTAATAGCCATAGTTGTCAGATACAAATGCCAACTTACCTATTTTAAAAGATTCTAGATTGTATATGTTTTTATCCAAGTCTTTGAATAAATGTATATCATGTTTCAAATCATAGTTTTCATGGGTAGAAATACTATTTTCATGTTCTATATTGACCATGTCAACATTACCATCATCAAATTTAATATTATCAACTATCTCTTCTATGTCACCCCAAATAGAGTTAATGCCATGAGTAAATTTAGTTGCATGTTTTTATTTGTCTTTTTCATTAAACACATATGTATAACTCCACATATTTAAACCATGTTTTAAATTATTTTCATTTTCTCTTAAAGGGATATATAATAATAGTTTTTACTTTTAATGATTTTCAAGGTCAAGATGCTTATTTAATTGATATATTGAATATCATGTGGCTTATTTTGTATCCATTTTTCCTCCATTTGTTGGGTATTAAGAGACAAATTTAGTATGGAAAATGATCACTAATGCTTTGGGTCATTGGACACATTGAAGATTTGTATATTACATCTTCTGAGTCATCAACTTCATGTATCAAAAGTGTTGGAGTTTTTAGAATAAATGTGCATTCATCTAATGGACTTGTATATATGAATATGAATTTCCTAGAATAACTATTCAATGGCAATGAAAAATCTATGTGAATAGCTTATGGAGCATACATTTGTTGTTTATCAATCAATGTGTTTCTAATATTATGTAACATTTGAATGACATCTATATTTTTAGTTTGATGTTCTTTGCAAATTCATTGAAATGCTTTTATCAATGACACATTGAGTTTTGTCATATAAAATGTGCAATAAGATGCCACAACAAAAGTATTAAGCACAAACCAGTAATCTGTGTTTGCTTTCCACATATGTAGTATTTTATTACAAAAGTTATTTGTCAATGCATGCAATGTCTTCCATTACAAGAAAATTATTGGTTGTTTAAGCGTGTTATGTAATGCTTGTAAATATTTGATTTCACTAATTTATAATTCCATTAAAAACATGTTAAATGTTAATATAATTATTGTAACGTTTTTTATCCAAATTATTGTAGATATGTATTGAGTTTTTGATAACCAAGTTATCTTTTTATGAAAATGGTTCAAGGATAATTATTTTCTACCTTAGAAGAAAAGGGAAGTTTTATCAGTAGTGTGCCTTTTTTGTAATTTATATTATGATGATGTCCATGTAATATGGATATGTTTGAATCAAGAATATTTGCAACACAATTATATAGTTATCAATAAATCTTGTAATCTTGAAATTTTGGTCCCTCCTATAAATTGTCACATATTTGATCTATAACATTAAATGTGTATGTTAAATTCCTTTATTTTGAAATTCTTAACCAAAAAATTATCTTTAAAATATTCAAATAAATAATTATCTTTATATATCATTTTTAGCATTGCCTTAGTTCTGTGTATAGTATCGTGTACATGTGACAGGATCTTTTACAATCAAGTAATTATGGCAAATCATATCAAATGTGGTATATTTTTTAATTTGTTGTTATTTTTCATGTCTACTATGCAGTTCAAATAATACATTTGTCATCAGTTTCCACAAATGTTTAGAACTAGATAAAAACCATCAGTGGATGTAATTAGCATATTATCGCAAACATATTTTTTCATAAATGTTTTAAACAATCTAGCCTTATCTATATTTTTTGAAATATATTTACCCAATATCAAATTTTAATAGTTTTTATAAGTTTGGTTTGTACTTTGTGTCTTTCTCTATAATATTTCTTCCCTTTAGTGTACCTTTTTTAATTCTCACACATATTGTTTTCACCACCTACTCAATGGTAATTTTTGTTATCTTGAAAAATAGATTTATAATATGATATGCAAATACATGGTCTTTATGTTACAGTTACCACTAAAAATTTTTCATGTATGAAAATATAGTTTTAATGCTTTTGTCACATGTCTCACCATAAAAAAGTGTTTTGAAGTTCATTTCCTCAACATACTTGTCTTTGAAAATTCCAAGTGATTATTGGTATTATGTTGGTGTAACTTGGATCATTCTATCTTACAAGTCATGAATGCATCTTGATTCTATGAATCCATGTACCATAGTCAAAGTGACAATGTATTATTAATAATCATCACTTATTTCACCTTATTTTGAACCACCAATAATGTCTAGATCAACATTATCATTAGTGTGTAATGATTATTTCTAGACCCTTATAATTTTGACATTTTCAAATCGATACAAATATTCTTTTGCATAATTGCTTAAAAGCATGCATGATAATGTTTAGATGAACCCTTCATTTTTGGTATGAATTATTGTATTTAAATTTACATTTTATCTCAATCTAAATCATATATGACTCATCAACTAAACATGATAATGTTTTTTGCACTATGTCAATGTTAGATGGCACATTGATAATTGCACCAATTAGTCTGATTTGAGGTTTTTTTTATCCCAATTCTCTAATATATGCAAAAAATCCATAATAAAAAAGGAAATATTATGGATCTGTTAGCATTTGAACATATGTCAAATATGCATTTAACCAAATATGTTGAGTTGTAAATTTGGGAGCAATTCCATTCCTGAATGCACTATTACATCTGATGCATATTTTTTCATAGCAATTTGTTCTATGTACATCGAGTTTACATATGTTTCTCTTAATATTTTCTTGAAATATATCATATTATATCTAAAATTTAGTTGATTAAAAACCAAACATACATGCTTTGGTGTATTATCAAGGTATTTTATGAATTTTATTATTGCATTAGTTTCCTGGCTATGCACAATAGATTTGAACATACACAAAGATGTTACTAGAGTCTTACTCAATGGAAAATTTGATTTTTCATCCTTGTCCTTCATACATTTTCAATGAAATTTTTTCCATTGATCTTGCACGATATGCTTTAGAGAACACGAATATTTTTTATATGAACTAAGTGATGTTATCTCATTTGTATTTTAATTGTCCTCCTCGCACTCTACACTTTTTTTATTTATAATTTTGCCTAGATTTCATGCAACATTATTTAGAGATTGAATTTTTTTTTTAAATGCATTAGCTAATGTAATATCATATGTACTATAATTTTTAATGCTAATGTCGGGCATACATCTCTCTATTAATGTTCATAATGAAAATGATTCATGTATATTTCAAAGAATACTATATTATATTTTATTTTTAGTTATAGAGAATTCAGGTAAGTCTTTGCTATATACATTGAATGAACCGACTAGAGATGGACTTTTGCATCTAGCAATATGGACATCCACTTAAATCAGAATTCACCCCCCTCAACATTAATTTGATTTAATGGATTTTCCAAGTTTAAAATATAGTCTTCCCATCTTGATATTTAATTTATTTTTTATGTGAAGATAGAATGTAACTTTGCTTTGATGTAAGATAGTGCCTTTTTATCTTGACACAATACGACATTACAAAATGATTGGACTATATAGTGAAAAAGCCATTGTATATAAAATTCAAAATTTGTTAATAAATAAATTAAATTGAATAAGCTTTTGCCATAATGAGAATCAGTTTCAGTAAATCTATATAAGCCATTGCTTTGCATTTGTTGCAAAACCATTATCCAATGCAATCCAAGATCAATGCGCATATTAGAATATTTAATACGCATAGATGGAATTATGTATTAGCTATTTTTATTGAAATATAATGGATCATAATACCGATAAATAGGATTTATGTCATAAAACAAGACTAAGCATGGAATCATTTGGCATTAGTCATAGAAGAAGATATATTAATTTTTTGTTGTGAATAACCAAATGCATATGTGTACCTTTAGCCATCTAGCTAGCCAATGTATATAAAATTTATCTCACCATAAAATAATTCCATTCACAAATGATATACGTGACATTGATAACCACATTCTACTAAAATACATTTGTCTATCATAAGTCCATGCAATATGAATAGTTTATGAGGATATAATTCTACTTCATATGATTTAATTATAGTTGCATGACCAACATGCAAACAATTTAAGAAATAGTAAATGATATCATTTCTTAGCTCTAAGGGTCTATATTGGAAATGTAACAATACATGAAATATGTCAATGAGATAATCACTAATGTTTTACTTAAATCATTTGTCTTGGAAAAGATGATGTTCATTGAGAGCATTGTCAATATTACTATATTGTTTCTTTGTTCATTGTTCATAATCTTCTATGATTATCAGGCTTTCCAGTATTTGTCTATATTGTCTATCATGATTACCACAAATTAAAATCCATTGATTTTAGGGGAAATGAATAATTATAGTTGTATGGTAAAATGTGCATCTTAACTTTGTTGTCTAGCAACCTCTTTTTTTAGTCTAGCATACTATTCCAAGTTCCTATAAATAGGTAAAAATAACATTAACTAAATAAATTATAACAACAAATGATGTAGATTTTATCAATAGAAAAAGGAAGACTAATTGAATAAATAATAAAATTAAAGGATTTTCATTTGTTTTTTTAATATCCAAATGCCTCTAGACTATAAATATGGAAAAAAAATAGAACTCTTGACAAAGCCACTATCCATATAACCTAACAACTACCCCATGCGAAGGACTATGATTAAAATATAAATTGAATTCCTACTCACTTATTAGGATAAAATAATTTAAATATATTTCACATTTATAACAAAGAGTAGATGAATCACTAAGACAAGAATGTTAGATATAATTATGATTAATTAAATTCATTAAAATGATAATTAACAAAAAAACATGTAGATGAAACTGACTTGTGATCTGATAAAAGGGTAGAAGGCATGTTGAAGAAAAGTTTCTCAAAAGTGATCTTAGATACAAAAAATATGTAATTTATTAACACATAAGTTAGTAATAAATGCAAAATTAAAGTATCCACTTTTTAAAAAATGGAAATAACAGTGTGACAGTTTGTACATTTTATTTCTCTGTAACCTTATAGTTTTATTAAATGCAATGGCATATTTCTAAATAAAATGTTAATAATTATGTATAAAAATATAGTAAAAACTCTATAATATCAATTTAATATGTATTTCAAATTGTTTGGTTCTCTAATAAAAAAATAGCTAATTTAAAAGTGATTCCTATATGTAGACATATTGAAAATAAAAAAAGATGTTATTACATATGAGTCAAAGATATTCATTGAACAATAAGAAAAATGCAACCAGTCTCATAAAATATATAAATTATGTTCCTATTAAAATAGTCATCCCATGCATATGGGCACATTATAAACTTTAGATTTACATGAGCTGGATATAGTTTATCTATAGTCTATGCCCTAGAGGAAAAGACCAACACATTCACTATAGAGGAATTGATCTCTCTTATTTAATATGATGTAAAATATAAATGAACACATGTAAACTAACCATATCTCAAAACTAAAAATCTATAATATTTAATAAATAAAAACTATTAAATATTCTATAAATGAACAAGAATAGAAATTGTGATACCTTCTGCATAAATAAGTTGATAACACATGCAACACTGCTAACCCTAGACACAAATGCTTGTAATGAATTTGAATATTAGAATTAATCCATATAACATGAAAAAATTTAAAGGATCACAACTTTTCACGTAACAAATGATCTCAAATTCTCAAAAAAAAAAGTCTTACATCAATCGAGAAGAATTTGCATTTACGACATTCATGATATGCAACAATAGAAAAACATAACTTATAATCTATGTTACAAGGTTAAAAAATTACATAATTTAAATGAAAGTTTATGTGAAAAATAAATCTAGAGCCACTACCATGAAAAACTAATATCTACCTATAAATCATGATCTATGCAATTGAATTTTCACAATATTATTATTTGCACTAAAATCCACCCTTACTAGCAATGTGAGCTTCCCCAATGCAGACTATAAGACAAATTGATTGCAATAAATATATATTAATACAACAAAAAATTAGATCCCATCAAAATATTAAACATAAAAAAAATCCTCCTTCTAATAATAAATAATAAGGAAAAGAAAAAAATAAATTTAAAATCTTGTCACTCTATCTAGACTCATTTGAATATAAATAACTTTACCTTTGACAAGCTTATTTCCACTTATATTGTGTAGAGCAATTATAAAATGGATATATTTTTTCCATTACTATCCAGCACTGATCACTTGATAGTTGACTAATCCCACATCAGTGCACAAATAAAAAAGTCATTTATGAAATAGCTAAGATAATAAATATTGTTAGATTCACAAAAATTTACCCATGCAATGGAAAAATGAATCTTTAATGCCGATGTCCTACTCTCATACATGTATCTTCAAATCTCACGCTTTCCCACAAATATTTTACATTAAAATTTAAGTAAATACCTATGTGTAGTTTACGAGGATAGTCACAATCACAAAATAGATTAACAAAATCTTGACTATTTGGCAATACATTTAATAACATTAAATATATTGCTTTCATTCCATATTTTAATGTTAGACTTAGTTATCAATTTAATACTAGAGTTCAACCTATTAAGGTGGCATTTTCCCTCTATTCTTTTTAGACTAGATTCTCTACCATAAAATGCCACATGGAATCCAACAAAAACACACTACATGTCGCTTAATTTTAGTCTACAGGCTAACAATGAAAGATATAACTAACATAAAATTTGACATTATTACAACCATATAAACTTGCATTAGGTCATACAAATATCAAATCTTAAAATAAATGTCCTAGAGATGGAAACGTAGTCATTGTATGGATGCAATAAATAGAAAAATTTAACCCAAATTTTTTCATATAAATTTTGGAACATTCTTTAATAACACCCCTCACAATATTCAAAATTTATATATTAAAAATTTAGATAAAAATTAAAATTATTAAAATCATATGCATTTTAAAAACAATGATTAGTTAAAGCAAAAATGACTAATTGAAAAGTGAAAACATTAGTACCCTACCTTGGTAGGGATGAATAACTATTATTGAAATGTGTCATTTTTGTCATTTTTGCCCTCTTTTATTTTGTGTTTATTTGACTTTAAATTTTTATTTTTATATAATTGGTGCTTTTTTTTTTCTTTTTTTTCTATTTTTTGTGATAACTATTGAGGGTAGATCCTTCATCCATTTGATTAATAAACGAGCAAAAAAAAAGATGGTGATCTGAAACTAGCACGAAAGTAACCAATCTGATATAATGTTAATTAATGGCTAAAGAGAATCATATAAAAACATTAGGAAGAACATATCATGATAAGCTCAAAAAAATTGAAGAGATCAAAACATAAACAAACCATTTCAAGGCATTAACTATAAATTCAAGGCTACTTGATCAGTTGAGCCACATTTGCAGACACCTCCCTTACCAATTAAGAGGTAAAAGAAGTTCCACTCACCAATTTAAATTTACTAAAATCCCCACCACTTAGGACATATGAAGATACAAACATAGATCTAAGGACCCAAAAATTTGATTTACTGTAAACTAGGACTAGATATTTTGTCACCATAGTTGTTACAAGAGAATCAAAATGGTTAAGAAAAGGGGCCAGGGAAGGAAACAGAGCCATCCAATCTTATATAAGGGGAGAAAGTAGATAATCAAAACTAGAAGGCTCTATCAAACTCTGCATTAGATTATACAAACTAATTAAATGCATCTCTATGTCTCAAAAACTCAAAATAGCAATCCATCCCACATAATTCAATTAAAAAAAAAGAAGAGCCAAACCCAAGAAAGTAGGTAAACTTGACATCCAAGCCTTAAAAACACTCTAAAAAACCTGACATACCACTTTTTCCACTAACAACAACACCAATTCTTCATTTATTATTGTGTGCATTAAATTACTAGTGAATATAGTCACAACCTCTAAATTTAACTTGTGATGCCACACAGAATGTATGTAATTATGACACAAAATAGAGTTAATAGCCTCCAAGACCTCACTAGACCATAAAAAATCATCCCCTCTTTATTAGCCTATAGATGAACAATAGGCCCTAATAACATGTTGTTTGAGATTGCAGAGTGATCAGCCATTAAGAGTGATACAAAAACTAGAGTTGAGGGGAAGAGATGGATCAAGGTAATAAAAACATATGTAGATAATTTTAAGAAAACTATGAATGAATGAGATCAAATAAATTAAATAATAAATTCTAATCCATCAATTCAAGGGAAACACACTCGAGTAAATGCAAGGGAGAGCATAAATGTTAACTACTATCCACATATTCTATCCCATTCTACCTTTCATATGTATTGTTAGAAATATAATCACATTTTTGATTGAATCCAAAGTTGGATAGATAATTCACTAACTTATTAGTTTCTCAAAATCAATGCAAGATAGACCAAGAGATGAGCTCATCCAAAATAAACCATACTAGGTAGAGTATGTTGTTGAGATGCCAAGCCTTAGTATGAAATTTTTTAATTACTTCCAAAATTAATAACGATGATCAAGTTTTCAATTTCACAATTCCTTGTGAGATGAATGACAAAAATAATAGCTTGAACTTTCATTCATTATTGGTTCCATCAATAAAATTAGTGAAACATACTCTAATTAAAGATCTTACATAATCCCTGATATAACACCCAACAAAGGATGCTTCTAGATTACCCTGTATAACTTTGTCTAAATTCAATTTGAAGAAACTAGCCAAAGAAGGGATCTAAGAATCCAAAATCCATGAGGAAATTGGGTTACTATATATGCTTGAACCATTAACAAGATGGAGTTTGATCATCAACCAATCGGGTTTAACTAACATATCCCACGAAGAGATGAAATTTAACTTTCTAGCCACATGAGAGGATACAACTTCAGATATGAAAATTTTCAATTTTGAGAGGAAGGTAGAGTCATACTTTTAGCATAAAAAATATAATTGTTCTGCTCCTTCCAAATATTCCAAATTATAATGGTTGATCTATCTAACCACAAAGTATGAATACCATCTTTTTCCTTTCCCAAGTTTCATGAAGCAAGGGCCTAAAGCAATGAAGGCACTTGTACCCAATGCCAAGACAACTTGTTACACAACCAATCCCAACTAGCATAGGCAAAAGGAAACCAAAAGAGAAAGTGGTCAATATATTGTTCATACTTGAGACATAAAGAACATTTGGATGTCCCAATCCAACCCATTTTCCTAAGGCAATATTGATAGAGAATATTGTATTGAGTGGCCAATGAAGCAAAGGCCCCAACCTTTGGAAGACCCTTGTTATGTCAGCACAACAAATTGACCCAAGCACAACTATCTTCAGAACTAGATATCAACTGATAAACTAGGATTAATTTATAATCACCAAAAGTAAAGCTTATCCAACAAATGGAATCCTCATTGGTATTGATAAAAAAAAATTCTTGCTGATAATGAACTGCAACAAGATATTTTGATAAGTCAGAAGAGGAGAGTTATCAAGATTTTTACATTTACTAATAAATAAAATTCCATATCTTCAAAATCAAGTTAATATCATACTTTGTCACCCAAAGAAATAATGATAATCAACCTAGATTATCTCATCTCCATTACAATATTTATAGGTTTATGCTCATTGTATGAATTATCCCAAAATTTAGCTAATCTATCATTATTCACAATCCAAGAAATATGATTAGTGATAATAGATCTACAATGCAAAATGAAATTTGACATATTTGAACTAGTCAGAGGAAGTTTAGATTTAAATTTTACAGAGTATCATTTGAGCCTAAACATTTATTTCAAAGAATTGAGATACATAACATATTAGGTTTAGAAAAATATTCCAAACCAATTTTGCTCGTAGAGCCTTATTCTGGAACTCCATGACTCAAATACCCACCCCTCCTTATTTTTTATGTTTGTATACCTTATCCCATCACACTAGATGGATTTTCTTAGCATCCTAACAATCTTACCATAGAAAAAATTGGTAGATTTTGTTGATATTTTAAATGACTTTCTTGGGAGCTCTCAAAATAGAAATCCAATATATAGGCATTGCACTGAGAACATATTTTATCAAAGTAATTATGTCATGAAAGGAGAGGAACTTCCCCTTTCAAGAAATAAGTCTAGCATGAAGATAATTTAAAATATTATCCTAGATATTTGCCTTTCCTTTGCTTGAAAAAAGAGGAACATCAAAATATTTAGTAGGGAAGGAACCAATTCTAAAGTGCAAATAATGAGCCAATCTAGGTTGTAGAAAGATGTCAACATTAATGAAATACACTTCATATTTTTCATCATAGACTTGCTTCCCTAAAGCAGATGCATACTTTTTCAAAATATTTTTGAGAGAAAGAGCTTCCATAATAGATGCTTTACCAAACAAAAAAGTATCATCTACAAATTATTGACAAGTTAATTTTTCTACTCCATCAATTACCTTCAAACAATTGATCAAAATAGAATATTTGGCACCCTTAATATTATGACTGAGAGACTCAGCCATAAGGATGAAGATAAAAGGAGACATAGGGTCCCCTTATCTGATGTCATGAGTAGCGTCAAAGAATCCAACATGCCTATGATTTATCAACATAGAGAATTTGGGGTTGGAAATACAACTAAATATCCATTCACACTAGATTTTATCAAAACCAAACATCTTTAAGACCTTTAAAAGAAATATATCCAATTGACCTTATCATAAGCCTTACTAATATCCAAATTAACAAGCATGCCTTTCTACTTATCAAAATATAGAGAGTGCAAAAGCTCCTGAATAACCACTATCCCATCCTGAATATGGTGGCCAACAACAAATCCCCCTTGTTTTGAGGAAATAAGAATATGAATGAAAGAATTTAATTTTAAATAAATGGCCTTTGAGATAATCTTGTAAATAGTATTTCAAAGAGAAATTATATGAAAATCATTAAAAGAGGATTGAATCTCACTTTTTGGGACTAAAGCCAAAAAAGTGAAATTGAAGTCATTTTTCATGTTTTTAAAGGATCTTGAAAAATCAACCACATCAGTGACTTCATTTCCAATGATCGGCCAAAAAATCTTAAAAATATTACTAGAATACCATTTGGACTTGGGGATTTATCCTTTTTCATTACAAAAACCACTTTCTTAACTTCCTCTTTGGAGAACGGAGCCATCAAAGAGTAATTTGGGTGGTTTGTGACCACTTGAGGGATGAAGTTAAGCACTTCATCTTGGGCCACATATTATGAATATTTAGAGCTCACAAGAAGACTTGAAAAGAACCTGATAGCTTTTAATTAAGTTTTAGATTTTCCCTCCAGCAAAATGCCATTGCTTAATTTGATGCATGAAATCTGGTTACTGTTGCGATGGGCCTGAGTGTAATTATGGAAGAATTTAGTATTTTGATGCCCTTATTTTAACCAAGTCTCTCTTTATTTTTATTTCCAAAAAAATTCTTCTCTAATGTGTAATTATTCTAGTTCTACCAAAAAATCTCATTCAAGATCATACATGTTTACACTCATACCTATAAAGAGAACCATCTCATTTAAATCCAATAGATCCCCTTTAACTATTATTTTTTTTTCAAAACCATTTTTTAAATGAGTCTTATTCAAATGCTTGAAGTAGTTTTTGATGAAAAAGAGCTTGTTAACAAATTTGTGCATACAATTACATTTCAATTTAGGGGCAGAGTTCCACCAAAATTTTAAGGTATCAAAAATATTAGTATCTCTCAGCCACATTAGTTGAAATTTGAAAGGACAAAAAGGATAACCCTTATCCTTTAAAACTTCAAAATAATTGCATCATGATTAAAATTAGAAAGGGGAAGAATGTGGCTTACAAAAATCCAATCATAAGAGAACAACAAAGGATTAACCATAAATTTGTCTAGCCTTTCTACAATGTTGATAAACCCTTTCCTATGATTAAAGAATTGATCTTTTAATTTCATGGTTTGTTTCCAATAATATACATGGTAACAGTTTTTAAATACAAAGATTTCTCTTGTGATCAAATTCAAACTTAAATGTTCAATCTTTTTTTATAATTATATTTTTAATAGTACTCTCAATTTTTTAATAGAATAAAATTTATTTTTATAAAATTTTTAAAAATAACATTAATAATATATAAAATTAACCAAAAAAATATTTTTAAAATAAATTTAACATGATTTTATATGAGAACAACTTTTTTAAATATTAATTATGTTATATGCATTTTTTATGGTGTAACTCATCCATATCCTTTAACTATTAAAATGATGTCGATTGTTGATTTGTTTCCTTTGACCATTAAATCAATCTCAGTTATTAATTATGTCAGTATTATTTTATATATGCCTTGGTGATGTGTTGGTTTGGTGAATAAGTTTCATTGATATGTTGGCATCTATGAAATGTTATGATTTTAAATTGCATATTAAGCATTTTTAATGGATGAAAGTCTTCTATTGGTGACATACATTGATTTTTTTTTGATATGGGTAAATGTTTATTCAAAATATGGAGTTATGAACCAAAGGGGGTAGAGGATAGCATTGATTGGAAATACAAACTAGTACAAACACCAATATTAACCAAATCTCCCTTATAAATTATAGACCATCATTAATAGGATAATATAACCAACATCACCAATATTGCTAACTGTTGAAACAATCCAAACTATCTCTAATGACCAAAACCAGTCTAACATGCCTTTTGAGAATTGAACCTGGATGAGGTTGGACAGAACCAACCCTCTTAACCAATCCACCCACATCTCATTAGCTAAAATTTAATTTACATATGAAGCTTAAAAAGTGTGGGCCTAGATCCATAATATCTATCAAATGATCCACAACTAAATAAACACATTGTGATCCACATGGAGAAGTTTGACCCTTACCTCAAGGTATCCTCATGACCACTTTAAATTATAGGTAGCAATGCACATTGATATTAATCTCTACATATTGAATTATGTTTTTAAAACATAAATGGACAATGGTATCATGATGTATTAAAATCTAAGAAAGAAATCAATTATTGTGTTGAGAATCTCTATTGGTAAAAATCAACTAAAGTTTTATAGTGTATTGGGCTTTAACGTTTCATTTTTATAGATTGTTTCCAATAATGCTTCAATTTACATGTTTTACTTAAATTATTGCTTTACGTACATGGTAAGAGTTTTTAAATATGAATATAAATATTTTCCTCCTAATCATACAAGGCATTGCATCTTGATTTTAGATTTGAATATTCAATTTTTTCAAAGGCATTGCATCTTGAATTTAGACTTAAACATCCAACCTTTCTTTTATAATTTGTTTTTAATAGTGCTCTCAATTTTCTAATGGTAATTCTTATTAAAACTAAATAAAATTTATTATTATACATTTTAGAGAATAATATTAATAATATGGATGTTTATGAGATGTGATTGTATTGGTTAAGTGGTTTGGTTATGTCCAATCTCATCTAGGTGAAATCTTGTTATGGCATATTAGGTCAATGGTGGTCATTGTTAATATTAATTATGTCATTGATAGTTGGTGATATTAGTTATGTTCGTATTAGTTTTTGTGGATTATAGGGAGATCTAGGCCTTGATTTATGTTTCAAACTAGTTCATTTGTGTCCCATAATAATTTTTTAACTTTAATATCTATAAAAATCATCTTATATGAGAGTAGCTTTGTTAAAATGATTTTCATTGTTGATTTGCCTCCTTGACCATTAAAAGTTTTTTATTGGGGACACACATTCAATATTAATATTTACATAAAAATGTAAAACTCAAATTGTTTCTTTTTTATGTGAATGGATGGTGGCATCAATAGTCTGAACTTACATATAAGATATTAATTTATGAGAGAAAATTTATTATTGTATTGAGAATCTTCATTGATAAAAATTTGAAGTGGACTATGTCTTTTTGAACTTTAAAAGTTATTTATGCATGTTAATGTGTAATTTGTGATCTTGTTTATGCATATAAAACATAACTTGTTATGATAATAATCTTATTTTCTATATCTACTTCTCTCTTTTTAATGATACAGGGATGTGAGTTTATTTTTGACCTAATTTTCACTATATATCATATTTTTTATGGCTTTTGAGTTTTTTAAAAATTTCACTAGTTGTATAGTAGTTTGAGTTTATAGATCCAAAGAGAAAGGCTGAATAATATGTCTTGATTCCCACTCCTATCAAGATGATCCATTTGATTATATCCAATTGATCTATCCAACTCAAGCCATTTGATTCATTTGACATGTTGCATTTATAATTTGGACTACATTTTTTTAGGATTTATTGTAATATGGTGTGTTTTCGGATAGTAGTTGGTATTAAATACTCCTAATTTTATTATGAGGTAGTTATTAGTTGTGATATTACATTATTCTAACACACTTGTATGTTTTTACATCATCGATATAGATCAAGGATCTTATTGATGTGTTTTTCTATGTTAATTATTGTTGCTTATGATTTTCTCCTCATTTCCTCTATCTTTTATTCCCTATATTTCCCTAGGTTTTTGAGACTGTCCCTAGAAATATACATTGTTTGGTTCTTTGGAGGGTCCTTCTAACATTTTTTTTAGGTTTATTGTATATTTTAGATTTTCCATTTTTGGATTATTTCTCATTATATGCCAATTTGTGGCATAATAGGGTCTTATTTTGAATTTGAGAAGTCTATAGTACATATTGTACATAATATAAATCCAAGGGAAAAATGCATTAGTCACTTGTTAGTAGAATAAACATAAAAAAAATCTTAAGAAAAAGCATTCCCAAGACTAGATACTTGGGGGAGAAATATAACAAACAATATAAGAGGTTAAAAATAATATAAAATGATATTTTCATCTTTATTGACAATCTAGAATGCTTGTTGGTGTGAAAGTTGGCTTGTTCTCAGCTTGTGTCCAATGAATTATTCATTAATGCTCTTATTTATGGGAAATACCTCCCCTTTGTTCACTTTGGTTTTGTGATTTGGCATGTATTGGAAATGCATCTCTCTCTTAAACAATTTGGCATTATAAGTTTGGCTTAAAGGAACTTGTTGTGTGACATCCCTATTGGGATCTAACTAGAATACGTGTTTTTTTTAAATTAAACACATCTATCATAAATAGAATTTCACCATGAAAATATAAATAGAGATCATACAAAATACTCAAAGCATGATAATAGTAAATAAATCATATTAGATCATATATCACTAATCTCCAATATCATTTAATAACAACATAATATGAATATAGAAAGTAATCACATTAACTCAGTCACAACTGATACAAGTCTATAACCATTGATATTAATGTACAATAAATAAGTAATTACATCTCTTCATGAAAATAATTTAATAATAAGTATAATATAATATAATGTTTATATAAGATACATGGATCCCCTACAGCATAGTTCTCAAATTTTAGTATCTATGGCAATCTCAAGTGTTGCCTCAAAAGTAGTATTGTTGTGGGGAGGTAGAGCATCATCCGATCACTTTTCCACACCAACCACAGACCAATGATTCCCCTCACTAATCCAATAAATTAATGGCACTCCCTTCATGGATGAGTAGATAGTGGCAGTGTGGGAATACAAAGAGATAAGCAAGTGCCCATGTGTTGTATGATTTTTAAAACTAAACATGCAGTGTATCACAAAAAACCAATTCTATTGCAAGATATTCCACAAACATGTAAATTATACTGAAAAAATAATAATTTATTACTAAACATAATTTGGATAAATATTTAAAAATAATAAGTAATAGTGATCTATAGATCAATCAAATTCATAAACACCACTTGATCGAATTGCCTTCATCTGGCATTATGTTGCTAGTGAGTCAGTGAAGTTCATATCACTCCTTACTCAATATCATCAATACAAGATTGGTCAAACATAAATTAAATAAAATATTCATACAATTTACATCCTATGATAAATCATATCACATAACATGCTAAACATAGGAGTAATCAAAAACATACATTTATTTTGTCAAACAGATGAATGAATCTTACATTATTTTTAATCTCATACTAGAAATAATGACTACAGCTAATACCATCTAGGTAAAATATACATTTAATTGCAAATTATAACCACCACAATTAGTTTCTAAACATTCTACACCATATGATAACCCATATTACCATAGTCTAGTGTTTTTAATCATAACTACTAAGTACTTCAACCAATCTAATAAAATAGTTATAAATTCATGGAAACAATAACTCTTATGCAAACAACTAGATATAATAAAATAAGTCTCAGCACACATATAATATATAACACTCCAATATATCAATTGTTATACTTTAAGGGTTTTGTATGCATGAATTCATAAAGCTCTTATTTTACATAATTCATTAATATAGTTTATAACAACCTATGGAATTATAACCATAATTACTCATCCCTATGTACATGTATATGCTAATAGGCACATTTATACCTATATTCCATATTAAGCATGCCATTATTAATACGTAACTTATTATAATTTTATCTCTAACCATGGACCAACTATTCCCCACACTAATCCCATAAAGGAATGGCCTTCCCTTCATGGATGAGTAGATAGTGACAGTGCAAGAATCTAGAGAGATAAACAAGTTATCATGTGTTGTATGATTTCTAAAACTAAACATGTAGTGTATCATACAAAACATGTTCTATTACAATATATCACACAAATATGTAAATTTTACTCATGAAATGATAATTTCTCACTAAAAATACTTTGACCAAAGCTTTAAAAATAATAAATAATAGTGATCTATAAATCATTCAAATTCATACAAACCACTTGATCAGATTGCCTTCATATGGCATTGTGATGCTAGTAATCAAGTAAAGTTTGCCTCACTCCTTACTCAGTATCAATAATACAAGATTGGTCAAACATAATTTAACCATAATTTTCATACAATTTACATCCTACTAGAAATCATATCACATAACATGCTAAACATAAGAGTAATCAAAAGCATACATTTATTCCATCAAACATATGAATGAATCTTACATTATCTTTATCCCATACTAAAAATAATGACTACAGTTAATACCATCGAGGTAAAATATACATTTAATAGTAGATTCTAACCACCATATTTAATTTCTAAATATTCTACACCCTATGATAACCCATATTACCATAGTCTAGTTTTTTAAGCATAACTACTAAGTATTGAAGCCAGCCTAATAAAGTAGCTATAAATTCATGGAAAAAAATAACTCTTATGCAAACAAGTAAATATAATAAAACAAGTCTCAGCACACATGAAACATAAATCACTCCAATCTATAAATTGTTATATTTTAAGGGTTTTATGTGCATGCATTCATAAAGCTCTTATTATACATAATTCATTAATATAGTTTATAACCACCTATGGAATTATAACTATAAGTACTCACCCATATGTGCATTTATATGCTAACATGCACATATATACCTATATTCCACATTAAGTGTACCATTATTACTATGTAACTTATTATACTGTTATATCCATACAACCAATTTTGTACCACAAGTTACATATAAGGTTTCAAATAACCTTTTGTTAAAATAATTCAACTAGCAATGTCAATAAAGGAACATAAATAATGAATAACCATGTAGCTTAAAGTTTGGGATTAAATAATTTCCTTGTCAAATCATTATTTTATTTATGGTTTTCAAACATTTGTAGATTATTAAGTCTGGTTAAGCCTACCAACCCACATATTATCACAAGATCAATTCCATTGATCCCTTGCATGAATACTTATTTTTATTTAAACATATTTTTCTGTATAAGCATATTTTTATTAACCCCAAGTGCATTTATGCAACTTATTATAATCAATCTTAACCTCATAGTCAAAGATAGGCATTCTTTCACCCTAAGATTTATATCTTTAATGTTTTATATGATAAGCTAAAATCAAGAATGTATATATAATACTCAAGGAAATAAGGGTCTTGTTGACCAAATTTGGTCCACATACCAAAAATGTTCCTAGTCTAAGAAGTTCAGTGGAAGGAGCAGGATACTGAAGGTTAAAATGGTCTAATGTTTTAATGTGAGAAAATTTCTAGGTGGAATAAGTGGACCCAATGAGATAATGCAGAGTGCAAATATTTTGAAACACTTTGAATTCACTTAAAGTGTAAGTTGCCAATGCCACAAAAAGTAGATCTAGATTTGTAGAGATTATATAGAATGTCAAGATTACTTGGAATGAGTATGGAAATGCAAAGGATCCATCTAGTTCTTAATTGTGTTCATTTAGGCATCTTAAGTCAAGTGCAAAAATTTATGAATAGGAACTTTCTTGACATCGTAATTAACATGTGTGGATGATTTAAGGAGAAGTGGTCATATGGGTTTGTCCTTTTCAATCTCAAAAATGTATGTGTCAATTTTTAGGTCATCTTCCAAAGGGCATCAAAAAGTTATGGAGATCCAAAGTTGGCCTCTCAACCAAATTCCATTGTTTTCCATAACCATTTTTTAAAAAGTTTAAATAGAGCCAAGTGAACATATTAACAAGGCCATATCTCACATGTGTGGTAGTTATATGGGAAAGTGGTCACATGGGTTTATTCATCTTGGTCTCTAGTTACTACGCACAAAGATTTAGATCATTCACTAAAGCATGGTATAAGTTGTGAATGATCAAAGTTGGATCCTCAATTAGATTTTACCAAGTTTTCCATACTTAGCCAAATGAGCTCGACCATCACCATAACATCACGTAGGAGTAGATATGGACCATTCAACTTAAGCATTTTATATCTTCACTTAGAAGGCTCTCAAAACTAGAAAATCAAATGGGTTCATCATTTCAATCTCAAGAACATCTCCTACAAGTTTGGTGCTTCCATGATTCAAATGCTTCATGATCCAAACCTTCAAAGTAGGACCTAGAACATAAGATGTTCATACGAGAGTAAAAATAAAACCATTGCAAAAATCCATAAGAACTTAAATTTGACAATCTATCAGATACCAATCATGTTCTATGGGATGCTAATTGATGGTCAGTGAGATGTCAACTTTAAGATAAGATAAAGATAGATCCTATTGAGCATAAATTTGATGGTCACATGATTATCAATAACGATCACACAAATGTTATTTGACAAGACCTAGGATGTCAATTTTAAGATTATGAACTAGCCATTAGATTTCAAAATTTGGGTCCTAACTAATCAATGATTGTTGTTCGATCAAGCATCTAGATCTAATAATCAATGAAGTTCAAATAGGTCAGAGGATCTAAGGAGAAAATATGTACATGACAAGTGGCATAAGCAAATTCAATTGGTAGAAGATCAATGGCTCATGGCCATATGCACATATATAGATCAACAAAATGAGGTAGAGTCAATAAGTTAGCATATCTATGAAACCAATTAGCATAATAATAGTTGGGCATAATGTAGATAGTCTTAGTTGGCTATCAACAACTAATAAGCAAAATTGATCTCAAGACATTTTTGATGAAATTCAAAGAGGTTATTTTGGACCCAAGAAAAGTAAATGATTGAGATCTAAGTTCAAAGGCAAAATAGGTTTGAACTAGGGTCACATTTTAGATACCAAGAATCACTGTTAAAATCTCCATATAGGTAAAATAGATATTTTGGGTTTAATACAAAGGGAAAAGATAAACCAATGACTCTAAAGCAAAGTCAGATAGTTTATAGATTTTCATAGATATTGTGACTGTGTGAAAACCAATGGTCTAAGATTGGTTTTCACCTATAATGGAAAAGTCTCTCACCTATCATCATGGAAATTTTTTAATAATATAAGTATAATTGGCTACCTAATGTAGTTATGGCACTCCTTAATTAGATCCAAAACATGATCTTCATTAGTAGATCAAGTATACAATGGCATGGTTCCAAGAAGAGACCTGATGGCTGGATAAGGGTAATGGACATTTCATTCTTTTATTAAATTTTTTCCTTGTTGATAAGATCCAAGTTAGGATCCTTGAGAGTGATAATCCATCAAAAGTAGTTGGGCCTTTTCCAATGCACAAATATCTATCTCTCTCTTTCTCTTTATATAAGTATAAGCTTATAAGCTTTGAAATTGATCCCTCTATCCCTCTTTTGGTATGATCAGACTCTATTAAAATTTATACTATGATATATTTTTGATGCAATAAAGATTAAATTCCATTCTTTTCTAATCCAGACTAAAGTGTGTTCTATGAATTCATGCACTATTTTTAATTGAATGTATGTTCCTTGCTTATGTCTAATTTTTTCTCATCTTTAGGAAGTGATTAATAGTTCTCATAGGTCATTATAAGAGCAATCTACAATTTATTATCTATTTTGAAAGTGAATATCTACCCTCTCTTGCTAAATTTGGTAATTGATTAATACCTTATTCTAAAATATTTATGTGAGATTGATGTTATTTGGTCTTGAAAGTATCTCATAGTGTATTTTGTGTGAGTTGTAGTGATCAAATCATTAGTGCATCACCATTTTTTTACATGCTTTTCTAAGTTTTGTCAAATATCTTTCCATTTTCCAAGTAAGTGCTAGTTTAGGTTTATTGTAGGTGATATATCCATAAGGAATTAAACCTTATCTAGAGTTATAATCTATCATTAGGATACCCACAGCCTAAGATCAGTCTCATGTTGGACTAGATTTGAGTGGGAAGATCTGAACAATCTTCTCCTTAGCTAAGGTGAAAATATAGAACCCCAACAATTTTGGCACACTTGATGGGACCAAGTTTCCTTGTTAAAATTAAATTTTGAAGATTGAGTAGAATAAATTGTAGTAGCAAGAGAGATCTACCATCATAAAAAGTTGAAGATACTTCAGGTTGTAGAGCTCATAACATCTCCTAGATAGTCCTTTCATGTCGAACATTACAATAAAAGCATTAAGTAAAGGTAATTATTTTGAACATATTGAATTGACTCTTATTTCTTATAAAAGATCAAGATTAAATAGTACAAGACCTTATCTTCCAAAGAAACATTCATCTTTAGGCCAATCTATTGTTTTAGTCCAATCTATTATCCCCATAAGCCAAATCCCTTTTTCCCAAATTTTATCATGAATCAAGTGTTTATCCCATTTAATAGAGGTAGTCCCATGAATTTGGCCCAATATGATGACATTATTATGTCTACCCTAAAAATTATCCCTTTCTTTTCTAGAGAATGGGATGAAACCACTATTATTGAGCATATCCAAGATATTACCAATCTATGTTTTATTCATAATGTTACTCAAGATAATGTGGATATCATATTACTTATTGCTTCCTTTAAAGGAAAAGAATTGAAATGGTATAGTGATATTCCTTTGACCTCTATTGCTACTTGGGGTGAGTTAGGTGTAGCCGTAGTTAAGCAATTTAAATAAAATTTTGATCATCTATCTTTGGTTGAACACTGACTACCATAAAAAGGTACCCCCATGACTTCATGTCTAATTTTAACCTTAGATTTCACAAGACATGGATTAGGATCCCTACATTAGTTAGGCCATCCCTAGAGTATGCATTTTTGTATTACTTTAAAGCCATTAATTTTGATATAAGTGTCATGATATAGTCCATGGGTGGTAATAATTTACCAAATGCCTATGAAATTGCTATCAAAGAAGAAAATAGCATCATTCAAGATGGTAAACTTTCTCCAAGGCCTATGATGCCATTTTTTCTATAATTACAATTTGTTCCTCCTCCTTAAGTTCCCCAGATTCAAACTATAGCTCCTATTCCATCTCTAAAAGTCTAAGTTGTAACCCCTACTAATCTATCTAGTGATATTGGTGATCTAAAAATCATGTTACAAGCTTTTGGAAATGATAGTTTTCCATTCAAGAGGTAGCAGTACCAAGGTAGACCTTATTAATATCAAAACTATAGTACTTATCATTATTACAATAACCAAAGACCTCCTTATCAAGGTTTCAAAGATAATAGACAACCTTGTCAAAATCAAGGAGCCATAACCCAAACTAATCCATATGTATCCCTTAATCATAATTTACCTACTAGCTCAAAACCTATTGTTACCCAAAATAAATTGATGCAAGATCTAGGTTGGCAACCTTCCAATCCAAATGACATTCAGAATCGAGATTTGGTATCAAAACATATTACCATGCCATAGATGACTCAAGAAGACTTTTATCTTCAAGGTGGTAAGTATCAAGACATGAATATGGTAGTCCAAAGAGAATCTCAAAAATGTATAGGGAAACCTGATGCTATCAATGTTAATTGGCATTTGGATGTGTTGTCCCCCAAAAATATCACTCATTTTTGGGACAACATTTGAACTATTTTGGTCTTACAGACCAAAATCCTCTCTTCCCCTTTAAAAAAATTGTTCTGAGCATTCAGGTTCACTTTTCAAGCTTTCCATAAATCTACAGACTCTGAAGGCTTGAATCTACGAACTCTACAGGCTTGAATCTATGGACTCTGTAGGCTTGAATCTACAGACTCTGCAAGCTTGAATCTATAGACTCTACAGGCAGGCCCAAACCTATGGACTCTCAAGCTTGGTTTCTATGGACTCTGCAGGAAAGAAAAGGGTTCAACACTTTTCCAAATAACGAAGAATGAACCATTGAACCATTGAACCAACAGGTTAAACGAGTTCAAAGATCAATGGTTCAACATGATTCAAAGGTTCA
This sequence comes from Torreya grandis, assembly GCA_037957365.1. Classification (NCBI taxonomy): domain Eukaryota; kingdom Viridiplantae; phylum Streptophyta; class Pinopsida; order Cupressales; family Taxaceae; genus Torreya; species Torreya grandis. The sequence goes on from JARHVA010003441.1 coordinate 1,976,268, forward strand.
AAGGTAGCCTCTATCAAAGAGAGAAGCAACAAATAGGTGGTTCAATGGTGGGTTCAACCAAAGGAACGGGCTCGATTCAACCAAGCAGTTCAATGCTTTATTTTGCTCGGGTGGTTCATTCCCTTTGTTTCAGCGTCTTTTGGTTCAATACTTAGTTCATCAGCTTGGTTCATTCAATTGAACCATCAACTTGAACCATTTTTGGTTCAACCGATTGGTTCAACGTTTTGGTTCAAAGACATGGTTCAAGCAATAGTCAACCAATGACGTCCCCGTAGACGTCAAATTTAAGGTAAGGGAATATCTGTTGAAATTCAAATAAAGCACAGAACTCAAAGGAAGAACCAAGTGACTGGCTAGGAAGATAGCTCGATAGCTCAAATTTTAGTAGGAAGAAACAAAGTTGGAAAAGCCCAACTGAAGAGAAAAGACTATGAAAAAGTGCTCAATGGAAAAAGACAAGTACAGTGAACATGACAAGTGTTTGCGTCTGTGTTCCCCTTTTGGAGTTGCTCAGGAAAAATGTGTCATGGACTCCATTTTTTGTGAGTTTCTAATGATTTTCATAATAGTGGAACTTGCCACTTGTCAAAGATGCAGAAAGGACCCCCCCCGAAGACTTAGGCAAGAAGGGCTATAAAGAGCAAAGAAGTGCTTAAGCAGTGAAGAGAGGAGCGAGACCAAAGGATTAGAAATATCTTTGAAAGAGTTATTTCCAGCAGATGAAACAGTGGATCGAGTAGACTTCTAAGCACACCATGAAGTAAAGATGAATGGATGGTTATGCAGACATCAGAGGGGACAAACCAGATGATCCAAACTCGAGAGAAGACATATGGGATGAAATGGCATGCCATAGTTAAGACAGCTGCCCTATTTTCAACGTAGTCCTTTGATAAACCTAAAAATACCTTCAAGGCATTAAATGCACAGCATGGGCCGACATATGAAAAACAAGTGCCCATGTCTTTCTTGGGGCACTATATATTGTAATCTCTCATTTGTTGTAGAGAGACTTCTCATTTTTAAAAGAATGAAACTCTGCACATTTTGAAAGAAGAAGACTGAGACTTTGAGCTCAGGTTGTAATTTCATTTTCCTTGTTATTTGAATAAGAAAGCAGGTTTTTCCAAACTTTGTGTTGTTCTAAATTGTGTCATCTAAAGGTGTCCTTATTCATTTAATTTGGTGCACAAAAGATTTAAAGGTAACAAAGAAGTGTCCTGGAACCAACTGTGAGAAGACTTTGTGCTTTCATAATTGATTTTAGTCTATGTTTTCCTTTCCTTTTTGTGTTGAGGATTTTGGGGAGACTTTGTGTCCCCATTATCCTTTGTGATATACTCTTTGGGCAGTCAAGGTGGAGACTTTGTGCTACATTTCAGGCTATTGGTTACTCTGCACCTTTGGTTACCTGTTACCAGAAAGATTCCTGTTGCCTACAAGAAAAATCACTTCTAAAAGAAGAGAAGTACCTTTTGTTCCTTCATCAGGATTTCTACTATTTAGGAAGAAATATGGCTCTTGGCTGAAAGTTGCTTCTGAAAGAAGAGAAGCACCTTCCCCAACACCCAGTATTTCTCTTCTATTTGTCAGCATCATCTCTGAAAGAAGAGAGATGGATGGTTTATCCTACCCCCTGTGTCTTACTTTTTGCATATATATATGGTATATAGCCTCCAACATCTCCTGCATATCTATAGGGAACCTCCCCTTAATGAGATGATAGATTTGTCCCTTGTTGATGCAATAAACTTGCACATCTGGCTGACTGATCTCCCTATGCTGTGGTGATAGGAACTATTTTGGTCACTAGTTAGCTGGCCGACAAAATATTCACCCAACAGTTTTATGACTCAAGAAGATTTTTATCTTCAAGGTGGTAAGTATCAAGACATAAATATGGTATTCCAAGGAGAATCTCAAAAATGTATAGGGAAACCTGATGCTATCAATGTTAATTGGCATTTGGATGATCATATTACATTCAACCAACTTAGTGAAACTAGTAACACAAATGGTCAAGTGGTAGCTCTGACTAGAGCTAAATGAAGAGCATTTGAAGAAGCCCAAGATGTGAGAAATACTTCTAGTGTTCCTTATTTTGTGTCAAATAATGTCAAATATCAAGTTACTATTCCTATAGCACATAAAATTTACAATATAGAGATAGTGAAAGTTTCCCAAATGCCCGTCACCGTTTCTGGGGACAAAATGGTTTCCTACTGGTTTATCAGGATGGCACACCATTTTCACTATCTCACAGTGGGCAACATCTGAAGTGCTTCAAATCTTGAGGCTTCAGATAATATCATCTGTACATATGTATATTTGTATAGTCTTTAGTTCTATTTTTGGCTTTTCATTTTCATTTTTGGAGCCTTTCTTTTTGGGTAGCATGACTCTGTAGCCCAATGGCACGCTTCTAAGGCACTAAAGATTCTGGATTCTACTCCCTTCAATCAATTTTTGCAATAGAAGGAAGTTCCCCAACTGGATCCAACTATTGTCCCCCAAAAATATCACTCATTTTTGGAACAACATTTGAACTATTTTGGTCCTACAGACCAAAATCCTCTCTTCCCCTTTCAAAAAATTGTTCTGAGCATTCAAGTTCACTTTTCAAGCTTTCCAAAAATCTATGGACTCTATAGGCTTGAATCTATGGACTCTGCAGGCTTGAATCTATGGACTCTACAGGCTTGAATCTATAGACTCTACAGGCAGGCTCAAATCTATGGACTCTCAAGGTTGGTTTCTATGGACTCTGTAGGAAAGAAAAGGGTTCAACACTTTGCCAAATAATGAAGAATGAACCATTGAACCAATAGGTTCAACGAGTTCAAAGTTCAATGGTTCAACATGATTCAAAGGTTCAAAGGTAGCCTCTATCAAAGAGAGAAGCAGCAAACAGGTGGTTCAACAGTGGGTTCAACCAAAGGAATGGGCTCGGTTCAACCAAGTAGTTCAACACTTTATTTCCCTCGGGTGGTTTATTCCCTTTATTTCAGCATCTTTTGGTTTAATACTTAGTTCATCGGCTTGGTTCATTCAATTGAACCATCGGCTTGAACCATTTTTGGTTTAACCGATTGGTTCAACATTTTGGTTCAAAGACATGGTTCAAGCAACAGTCAACCAATGACGTCCCCGCAGACGTCAAATTTAAGGTAAGGGAATATCCATTGAAATTCAAATAAAGCACAAAACTCAAAGGAAGAACCAAGTGACTGGCTGGGAAGATAGCTCGATAGCTCAAATTGCAGCAGGAAGAGACAAAGTTGAAACAGCCCAACTGAAGAGAAAAGCCTGTGGAAAAGCACCTGATGGAAAAAGACAAGTGCAGCGAACGTGACAAGTGTTTGCATTTGTGTTCCCCTTTTGGAGTTAATCAGGCAAAACATGTCGTGGACTCCATTTTCTGTGAGTTTCTAATGATTTTCATAATAGTAGAACTTGCCACTTGTCAAAGACGCAGAAAGGACCCCCCCTGAAGACTTAGGCAAGAAGGGATATAAAGAGCAAAGAAGCACTTAAGCATTGAAGAGAGGAGCAAGACCAAAGGATTAGAAATATCTGCGAAAGTGTTATTTCCATCAGATGAAACAGTGGATCGAGTAGACTTCTGAGTGCACCAAACCAAGGACACAGCCTATTTTCTTCCATGAAGTAAAGATGAATGGATGGCTGCACAGACATCAGAGGGGACAGACCTGATGATCTAGACTCGGGAGAAGACATATGGGATGAAATGGCATGCCATAGTTAAGACAACTGCCTTGTTTTCAATGTAGTCCTTTGATAAACCTAAAAATGCCTTCAAGGCATTGAAAGCATGGCATGGGCTAACATATGAAAAACAAGCACCCATGTCTTTCTTGGGGTGCTATATATTCTAATCTCTCATTTTTTGTAGAGAGACTTCTCATTTTTACAAGATTAAACCTCTGCACATTTTGAAAGAAGAAGACTGAGACTTTGAGCTCAGGTTGTAATTTCATTTTCCTTGTTATTTGAATAAGAAAGCAAGTTTTTCCAGACTTTGTGTTGTTTTGACTTGTGTCATCTGAAGGTGTCCTTATTCATTTAATTTGGTGCACAAAATTAGTAAAGGTAACAAAGAAGTGTCCTGGAACCAACTGTGAGAAGACTTTGTGCTTTCACAATTTATTTCAGTCTATGTTTTCCTTTCCTTTTTGTGTTGAGGATTCTGGGGGAACTTTGTGCCCCCATTATCCTTTATGATATACTCTTTGGGCAGTCGAGGTGGATACTTTGTGCTACATTTCAGGATATTGGTTACTCTGCACCTTTGGTTACCTATTACCAGAAATATTCCTATTGCCTACAAGAACAAGCACTCCTGAAAGAAGAGAAGTGCCTTCTGTTGCTTCATCAGGATTTCTACTATTTCAGAAGAAATTTGGCTCTTGGCTAAAATTTGCTTCTGAAAGAAGAGAAGCACCTTCCCCAACACCCAATATTTCTCTTCTGTTTGTCAGCATCATCTCTGAAAGAAGAGAGATGGATGGTTTATCCTACCCCCTGTGTCTTAATTTTTGCATATATATATATATATATATATATATATATATATATATATATATATGGTATATAACCTCATGCATCTCCTGCATATCTATAGGGAACCTCCCCTTGATGAGAGGAGAGATTTGTCCCCTGATAATGCAATAAACTTGCACATCTGGCCGACTGATCTCCCTACGCTGTGGTGATAGGAACTATTTTGGTCACTAGTTAGCTAGCCAACAAAATATTCACCCAACAGTTTTATGACTCAAGAAGATTTTTATCTTCAAGGTGGTAAGTATCAAGACATGAATATGGTATTCCAAGGAGAATCTCAAAAATTTATAGGGCAACCTGATGCTATCAATGTTAATTGGCATTTGGATGATCATATTACATTCAACTAACTTAGTGAAACTAGCAACACAAATGGTCAAGTGGTAGCTCTGACTAGAGCTAAATGAAGAGCATTTGAAGAAGCCCAAGATGTGAGAAATACTTCTAGTGTTCCTTATTTTGTGTCAAATAATGTCAAATATCAAGTTACTATTCCTATACCACATAAAATTTACAATATAGAGACAGTGAAAGTTTCCCAAATGCCCCTAACTAGAGAATAGCTAGTGGCTTAGAAATTGTAGCCAAAGATTAGTGGAACATCTTTTAGCATTATTGATCAGATGAATAAGTAAAATGTTAGTATTAGCATGTGGTATTGCCTTTCTATTCTAGGGTAAAAGGATATGCTAATTCAATAACTTTCAGATCTTAAGGTATCTAAGGAAGTAGTTGATAAATAAGGAGTGGTCTTAGCCAATTTATACAAACAAATCAAGCAACTTGATCAAAAAATACATAAAATGACAAAGTTACATAAAGATAATTCCAAATAAAACAAAACCACTCCCTTTTATCTCTCTTTAATAGTAGGTGATTGTTTAGTCCATAATTATATGGTAGACAATGGAGCTAGTAGCATTATCATGCCCAAATAAATTGTAGACAAGCTTGGTCTTATTTATGAGCCAAATACCAAAGGAATATTTAAATTATATGGATCACCAAAAAATATAGTAGGCATAATAAAAGGCCTAAAACTAATATTACATGCTTCCCCTAATGTTTTTATTCAGTAAGATGTAGTTGCAGTAGACTTGCATCCTTATTTTGTCATGTGCCTATCAAGAAATTTTACTTCAAAGATTAGGGGATACTTGTTAGTTGATTGTACCTATTTAATTTTGAAAACTAGGTATGGAACTAAGGTGATAATACATTCTAAACCTATCACAATATTTCATTTAGAACCATATATGACAAACATGGTGAACACTAATTGTGTCATCTTAGATAAGGTGTTAGAAAATAGTGAGGTGGAATTTGAATCACCTCTAGATGGGGTCCCAAATATTTTCCTTGATAAATGGGAATCTAATTTTCTTGGAAACAATCCATAAAATTTAATCGAATAAGAAGTACTTGTCGCCTATTATCTTCATGAAAATGATGCACCAATTCTAACATTAATAAAAGATAAGCAGTCTAGTGATGGATTATGGCAACTATATTTTGATGGATCTAGGAACAAACATGGTACTAGATATGGAATGATGTTAATTTATTCATATAATCAAATGTGTTTCTATAATCTCAAGTTTTATTTTTTTTGTTCTAATAATGTTACTGAATATGAAGCACTAGTACATGGATTGCAATGGGCAATAAAGATAAAGGTCAATTCCTTAAAAATCTTTGGAGATAGTGAACTAGTAGTTCACCAAGTAAGGGGACTTAATATATTAAAGAACCCACTACTTAGGTCTATAAGAATAGAGTATGGGACCTAGTTTAAGACTTCCAATCCTTTAATATTCAATCCATATCAATAAATTAGAACAATCATGTAGATAAGCTGGCTACTATTGGGTCACAATTCAGTATCCTAGATGACATAAAAAGAGAAAAAATTCAATCACACATCAAGGTAGTTGTAAGACCTTCTATCCCAAATGACCATGACAATAAGAAAGTATTTGAATATGATAACTAGATTGTCAAATTCTTACAAGAAGCTAAATTATCCTCAAGGAACAAAGAGAAGCATTTGTAGCAGTATGATGACCAGATTGTGAAATTAAAGATAAACAAGTTGCCTAAAGAGATTTTCACCCTTGAAAAAATATTTATTAGAGATGATGAATTGATAAAAGAAAAAAATGTCAACCAAGGAAAAACATTACAAAAATGTAGAGATTGTCATTGGCAAGAATTTAAATATGGGAAAAGTTTGCACATCTTTAGAGAAAGAAGCTTTTATTAAGTAATGTTCAAGTTTTGTAGATGTATTTGCATGGTAGTACAATGACCTAAAAGGTTTTGATCAAACTTTAGCTAAAAATACCATTGAGTTATAATATGAGACTAGGCCAGTCAGACAAAGTCAAAGGCTAATTAACCTAAATCTGAAACCTCTAATGAGAGTTGATATACATAAGCTCATTGAGTCATCTATAATATTTCTAGTTAAGCAATCAACTTGGGTGGCAAACCTTGTTCCAATATGGAATAATAATGGTGAAATAAGGTTATGTGTTGACTTTTGTGACTTGAACAAGGCCTCTCTCAAATACCACTATCCATTTCCATCAATGGAGTAGATTTTGGGCCTAGTAATAGATTCAAAAAGGTTCTCTTTGTTAGATGGTTACAGTAGATATAACCATATTTTGGTCAAAGAAGAATACCAATACAAAATAGACTTCACCACAAAGTGGGGGACATTTTAATATAGAAATATGCCTTTTGGTTTATCTAATGCTAGATCCACTTTTTAGAAGGCTATCGACATGGCATTTCAAAGTCTCCTCAACAATTTTATTCTTATTTTATTTAGATGACATAACAATATTCTCTAGAAATATAGATGAGCATATAATTCATCTTAGACAAGTCTTTGAAAGGTGCAAGGAATTTGGAGTGTCTTTAAACCCAAAAAGTGTGTTTTAACTATGCATGAAGGTAGTATGCTTGGATGTGTCATATCAAAGAAAGGTACAAGCATAGATCCTAATAGGATAGAATTAGTTTTTGAAATTTCATTGCCTAGGCATAAGAAATCCTTGAAAAGATTTTTAGGCAAGATTAAATTCATAAGGAGATACATTTTTAAAATTTCTACTTTATTTAGGCCACTCAAAACCATTTTGAATAAGGGTAAAAGTTTTAGTTGGTCTAAAGAGGGACTAAGAAGCTTTGAAGAGATAAAGAAAGATATAGCCAGTGCTCCTACACTCTTAAACCCTAACTTTACAAAATATTTCTTATTATACAATTATGCTAGCATTGACACAATTTTAGGCATTACCATATAGCAAAATAAAGATACTTTAGAGTAGGCAAAAACCTTATTTAGTCAAGGCTTAGAATAATATGAAACTAGGTATTCTTTTGTTGAGAAACATGTTCTTTTAGTCATAAGGTTTCTTAAATAGTTTAGGTACTTGTTCTCTAAAAATAATATACATTTGATGGTTGCACATCCAAGTATCAAAGATTTTATTTTGAACAAAGATACAAATGAAAAAAAATATGGTTGGATAACCAATGTCAAGGAAGATGACATTGAAATCAAAGTCACAAAGATGGTTAGAGACAAAGGACTTTGGGAACATCTATCCCAAGACATGTAGGAATCTAATGAACTAGTTATGGTGTCAAATGATGAAAAACTTGTGAGTGATCAGGCCTCATATTTGAGTTAGTTCCAAGATATGGTAAGATATCTACAGGATGGTGTTTTCATCCTCATCTCACTCCTTCAAAGAGGATATATTTTAGATTGTAATCAGTTATTTTTCTCCTTGTTGATAATGTATTGTTCAAAAAGGATCTCAATAGCATACTGCTAATATGCATAGAACTAGGTCAAACATAGAGGTTACTTAAATAGTTTTATGATGGACATGGTGGAAGACATTATTCATCTAGGATCATAGCCCATAAGATCATGGGAGGTGGGTATTATTGGACAAGTTTATTTAGTGATTTCCATGCATGGATCAAGAAATGTAGACAATGTGTCATGTTTGTTGGAAAGGTGAAGATTGAATCCTTACCTCTCCAACCAATTTTAGTTAATCAACCCATTTTACAATGGGTATTAAACTTTATTAGTTTTATCAACCCCCACCAAGCTCAGGGTACAAGTGGATCCTAACTACCATAGATTATTTTACCAGATGGATAGAGGGAATATCATTAAAAGAAGTCAATGAAACTAGTGTTTTAGACTTCTATGAAGGTTTGCTTACCAGATTTGGGGTCCCTTCAATTATAATTTATGATAATGCTATGCTTTTTTAGGATCTAATATCATCCAGTGGGAAATTCAACATAGTAATTTCCTCAGTGCCTCATCAAACTATTATCTACAAGGCAATGACCTTGTTGAGTCTATCAACAAGAATTTGTTGAAGATCATCAAGAGGACTATAGAAGACAACTAGAGATCATGTCATCTCAAATTGAAGTCAGATCTATGGTTTGAGAAAATAGCCTATAGGAGGTTAATTACCAATTCTCCATATAAGCTAGTATATATTAAGGAAGCAAGAATGCTTGTTTCTCTTGAACTTCTTACTTTAGAATTAATGCATCAACTTGACCTTTTAGAGAATGAGATAATGGAAATAAGATATGCTAAGTTGATGGAGTTAGAGGAGATAATTCATTAGTCAATGTTGGATATAGAAGCCCATCAAGTAATGACAAAGAGATCTTTTGATAAAGGAGCTTCTTCAATATCTTTCTAAGAAGGAGATTTGGTCTTGAAGTACGATGAGGATAGAGAAAATCCAAGAAAACACACAAAATTTGATTCTCTCTAGAATGGTCCATATACAATCTCTAACTGCAAGTCCCATAATGCTTTGCAACTCATAAGGATGAATGGTGAAGAACTTCTTATCCCAGTCAATGGGATACATCTCAATCACTATTATTAATGAAAGCTAAGTCCCTTATACAAAGTTAGTTGTTCTTGTTTTTATCTAAGTTTTTTATAAAACATTAATTTTATTTTTATTTTTTTGTCTCAAATAAGCTATTTTGTTTGCACAATTGTTTATTAGTTTATTTTCCTTTACTTTTTAATTAAATTTCCCTTTCAATTTCTTTTCTTTTCTTGTTGTTAGAATTCTTCTATCTTTGTAAGTCAAAATACTATATTTAAATAATTTAAATGGTCCATGTATTGTGTTATGACTCAAGATTCATGTATATGGTCTTAATTATCAAGAATAACATGTATGTTGCCCATCTAATTTGCCAAAGAAGTTGACCAAATTTGGTCCACATACTAAAAATGTGCCTAGTCTAAGAAGTTCAATGGAAGGAGAAGGATCCTAATGGTTAAAATGGTCTAATGTTTTAGTTTGATAATATTTATGGGTGGAATAAGTGGACCCAATGAGATCATGTAAAGTATAAATCTTTTGAAACACTTTGATTTCACTTAAAGTGTAACTTGTTAATGTCATAAA